>JBBFKN010000223.1:0-71299 GCA_039654755.1 Calcarius lapponicus
AAACCCACACGGCTCACACCTCAACCGCTCTGCTAACCCCCGGCATGCATTCACACCGCTCCTCAGGAATGTGGTTCCCGGGAGCCTCCAAAAAAATCCTCCTGCCTGACGAAAACCCCGGTCCCTGGACGGTCCGCGCCCAAACTTTGGCGATGAACGTCGCCTCGCAGACCGACCGGGACCGAGGAAAAAAAAACCCAGCCGGGGGGAAAAAAAAAAAAACCCCCCGGCTGGGGATTTTTTATTCTAAATTTAAAAATTAATTGAAAAACCTGAAAAGCAAAAGTCATACAAGGTTACAACCCCTTCAACCCCCACACACACACTTCTTTCAGATTACACACAAACCCACACCGGCTCACACCTCAACCACTCTGCTAACCCCCGGCACGCATTCACCCCGCTCCTCGGGAACGTGGTTCCCGGGAGCCTCCAAAAAATCCTCCCGCCTGACGAAAACAGACACAGTCACGTGCTCTCACACGTGCTCACACACTCGTCCTGCTTACACATTCACGGCGGCACTTCTTTGAGACGTTGAAGAATGTGCTTCGACGCATCTTCTGGCTGCCGCTCCTTGACGTCAAATGGCAGATTCTGGGGAAATCGGTAGCCTCGGGGACCTGTGAGACAACAACAAGTGGTCAACTATCTGACAGCTAGGACTTGTCCCCGCTCTGGACCAATAAATTTTCTACCCAAAATCCCATAAAAGACAGATGAACGGTAAAGTTTTTATAACTGTTCTGCCTAACTGTAACTACATGCCAGGGCAGGGCAGCTCCAATCAAAAGTGGTACAATGTAAGTACACACAGTATAAGGCGACGCACTTACAAAAAGTATAAGTACATACAGTATAAGCCAACATAGGTACACACAATATAAGCCAACATAGGTAAATACAGTGTAAAGTACATACAGCATAAGCCAACATAGGTACACACAATATAAGCCAACATCAGTAAACACAGTGTAAGTACATACAGCATAAGCCAACATAGGTACACACAATATAAGCCAACTAAGGTAAATACAGTGTAAAGTACATACAGCATAAGCCAACATAGGTACACACAATATAAGCCGACATCAGTAAATACAGTGTAAGTACATACAGCATAAGCCAACATAGGTACACACAATATAAGCCAACTAAGGTAAATACAGTGTAAAGTACATACAGCATAAGCCAACATAGGTACACACAATATAAGCCGACATCAGTAAATACAGTGTAAGTACATACAGCATAAGCCAACATAGGTACACACAATATAAGCCAACTAAGGTAAATACAGTGTAAAGTACATACAGCATAAGCCAACATAGGTACACACAATATAAGCCGACATCAGTAAATACAGTGTAAGTACATACAGCATAAGCCAACATAGGTACACACAATATAAGCCAACTAAGGTAAATACAGTGTAAAGTACATACAGCATAAGCCAACATAGGTACACACAATATAAGCCAACTAAGGTAAATACAGTGTAAAGTACATACAGCATAAGCCAACATAGGTACACACAATATAAGCCAACTAAGGTAAATACAGTGTAAAGTACATACAATATAAGCCAACATAGGTACACACAATATAAGTCAGGACTTGAGATAACTCTTTGGAAGATTAATTGTTGAGCCCTATACCCTTTAAGAAGATGGAACCTACAGAACAACTGCAGGGAGGGTGTAAGACGCTCCCTCTAGAGGTCCAAGAGAATGGCATGGAAGAAAAGGCACTACCAAAGCAGGTAGTGAGAAGGAAGATGGATGAGAACATCTTGTGTAATCCTTCCTGTCTCAAAGAGTAAAAATGTAAAGATACCGGAATAAGCTAGATCCGGGAAGGAACGTGAGTAAAATACACCCTATATGGCACAGAATAGCGCCTGTAAAGCGTCAACATGTAACAAAGGACTATGACGCAGAAGACGACGGACACGGACTACGTAACACGGACACGGATGACACGACATAGACACGGACGGCATAACACAGAGACAAGTGTAAACTGCCTAGCGCTGTCAACTTATGGATCCAAGATTCCCAGCACAAGATGAGCCAGAGTCTGATGATGCCAAAGAAAGCCCTATGACAATGGCATGTGATGATGAAATGTAACTCATTAAGAGAAGTTAGTGCCAAAGCAGCTAAGAGGATGATTGAGGGGCTCGGTAAGCCTAGAGAAGGAAGCAGACTGCCGTGCCGGATGACCGTGGCTATAGTTCTGGGCCTGAAGGCGAGCTCCTCTGGGGAAGGGTCCGTGACTATGTCGAGTCGAAGAAGGCTGACGACGCAAAGTTCGTGAGAATGTGGAGACGGGTCGGAGCTGCCCTGCCCGGCAAAGGCTCTGGTGAGGCTGAGGAGAAACCCTGCCCCTTTACTTCCAGAGAGCCTGTCCCTCTACAGACCTCTCTGCTAAGCTGACATCAAATTGCCCCCTGTGATAGTAAAGGTTTTCCCCTTCTCCCGACCGCTGACCCCGACACTTAGCTTTTGGAAGAGGAGCGGACAAAATCCATCCTCGGTCGGACGTGGACGTTGAGATGTTCTCCGTGTGTGCTTCGCTGCTGCCGTTTCCAAGCTTTGGCTATGAGGCTCCTCAGGGTACCTAAGACAAAACAGAAAAGGTGACTATTGCCCTCAAAAACAGTAACCCCCGGGAGTCCTCCGCACCGCTGGCCCGGCTCACCTCAAATCTTGATTTGACTCCAGAGGGTGCCCAGAAGTTACCTGCAAAAAGAAAAGGTACACGGTTAGCATGCTGCTGCATAACGCTCGCCTATGAGTCAGCCTCCCTAAACGCCGACTCACCTGCCCTCTGTTCCTGGGCACGCCTAGGGCGGCGACAGCACCTGCAAAGAAACAAAGCAGAAAAGCATGCTGAGATACTGTGAAAACACAACCTCCCTAACCTCACGAGTATGCCACACCGATACCTTAAGCTTGCACCCACCTGGCATGAGCACGCTCGGCCAGGATAGATTGCAAGTGGACCACCTAAAATAAAAAAAAAACCAAGAGGAGATGCTTAGAGCTGCCCCAGAAACTGAGACTTCAGCAATAACAACTGCTTCTGTAAGCTACTCAATGCTCACCTTGCCTGCTTTGACTGCTGGTCTCTGCCTTGACTTCCTAAAAAGAGAGAAAAAGAACAGAGCTGTAACAGCCACCATTTATGCTTCCTCTACAGAGACAAACAGGGACTGACCTGCTCAGGGAAATCCACTCACCTGGGATGGGGTGCTCTGCCCTGGATTGTATCCTTCTGCATCTGAAAGAAAGTTAGGACAAACGTCAAAGGGCTGCAGGATAACTTAGGGCTCCAGGTACCTTGTGTCCATCTACAAATCCCATCTAGAGTCCAACTACACCCCACATTACAAACTCCAAGTCCCCGGGACTTCTCCTATTGCGCCGGGCTATGCGGCAGGGCGGAGCAGCTCCGGCACAAATGTGTGCTGACACCCGTGACACGGGACAGGACGGAACAGACAACGGGGACGCAACAGGAACAGAAATCTCTTGGCAAGGAAAATGGCTGTGAGGACTGAGAGAATGCAAAAGGAGATGACCGAGGTAAAAGTGATGGGGACCTGATGAGGCTCAGAGACACCTGGAGGAAGAAGACGCTAACTGAAGGATATATTCCAGGAAATGCAAAGATGCAGGCCCGAGAATCCTACGGTCAGAAGCCTCTACCTGTCCTCACATTCTTACAAGGCCTAACCTGCCATAATGGATCCTGGCAGGGCATAGCTGTCCGTACAGCTCAGAACAAGACCTGAAAAGACATCTGACTGGATGCTTCTAAAAAGAGATGCAATTCTGATGCCTGTCTGAGCTCCTGGGTCAAAAGTTCCATGGCATGTGGGCCAGGGAAAGGAACATGGAGATCACGGATGCTAAGACTGGTGCCAAGGTTTCTGACAGGCCCCTCAAAGGGCTAAGATGAAAGACATGAGATATCCAATCAACACATAATACACAAAAGACAAGTGACACAATACACACCGGGACTGCTCTGCCCTGCGCACCTCAGCACTGAGATCAAAAGTGAGACTTTCCTTTCATGGGGCCTAAGGGCCCACTTCTTGGCTACCCTCATCTCCACAGCCAACCCAATCCCCCCACCCCGCCCCAGGAGTCCTGACCCAGCACCCCACTTTCATCCCCTCTGTGGGTCCTAGCCCTCGACTTATCTCTCAGACATCTGGGGACGCTGGTCCGTATCAGGTGGGAAGGAAGGCCGCCTCGCCGGCTTGGAAGTTCCTGCTGTCACCAGGCTGGTGGCTCTTAGACAGCTAGGTTAAAGAAAACCAAACATCAATGCCTCATCTTGGCACCACATCGGCCAAAAGCCCACAAGGCTGCTACTCACCGTTCTCCTAAGAAGGCCCGGCACCTCCTAACCCTAACCCTCTGCCACAGATGTACTGCATCCGCACCTGAAAGAAAGTTAGAACATATGTCAAACACCTGCAGGATAACTCAAAAGCTGCAAACACCTGATGTCAACCTAGGAATAGCATCTAGAGTCCAACTACAGCCCACATTACAATTTCCAACTCCCCAGGGCTTGTCCTATTACACCGGGCTATGCGGCGGGGCAGAGCAGCTCCGGCACAAATATGTGCAGACACCCGTGACACGGAACAGACGGGACATGACAAACAATGAGCACAAGACACAGACAGAAATCTCTAAGCAAGAAGGATGACTGCGAGGACAGAGAATGCAAAAGGAGATGACCGAGGTAAGACTGATGATGAGCTGATGAGGCTCAGAGAACCCTGGAGAAAGAAGATGCTAACTGAAGGATTTATTCCAAGAACTGCAAAGACAAATGCGCAGGGGCCCTATGGTCTGAATCCTGTGCCTCTCTTCACATTCTTACAAGTCCTAATCTGCCATAATAGAATCTTGCAGGATGCAGCTGTCCATACAGCTCAGAACAAGACCTGAAAAGACATCTGACTGGATGCTTCTAAAAAGAGATGCAATTCTGATACCTGTCTGAGCTCCTGAGTCAAAAGTTCCATGGCACGTGGGCCAGGGCAAAGAACGTGGAGATCACAGATGCTAAGACTGGTGCCAAGGTTTCTGACAGGCCCCTCAAAGGGCTAAGATGAAAGACATCAGATATCCAATCAACACATAATACACAAAAGACAAGTGACACAATACACACCGGGACTGCTCTGCCCTGCACACCTCAGCCCTGTGATCAAAAGTGAGACTTGGGTTTTATAGGGCCTAAGGGCCCACTTCTTGGCTACCCTCATCTACAGAGCCAATTCAAACCCCCACTCCCCACCCCAGGAGTCCCAACCCAGCACCCAACTTTCATCCCCTCTGCGGGTAGTAGCCCTCGACTTATCTCTCAGACATCTGGAGATGCTGGTCCGTGTCAGGTGCAAAGGAAGGCCGCCTCGTCACCTGGGAAGTTCCTGCTGTCACCAGGCTGGTGTCTTTTAGACTGCTAGATTAAAGAAAACCAAACATCAGTGCCTGATCTTGGCACCACATCGGCCAAAACCCCACGAGTCTGCCACTCACATTTCTCCTAAGAAGGCCCAACTCCTCGGGTCCCGCGCTGCGGCCGCCCTTGGAGGCCGACGCCGTCGTCACCGGGTACGCCTGGGTTAACAGGAAAGGAGGTGATGTGGCGTTGCTGAAACCTGAGCGGACCCTCGCTCCTCCTCCCTGCTTCCCCGACTCACCGCAACTCCTCCGTGCTTCCTGACAGCTACCCGGAAGGCAGGGCTCACAAGGGCGGAAAATCCATCGGCCGGTTGGGGATGGGAGCTTGATGTGGGCCGAGTGGATTGCCTAAGGCACAAAAACGAGAATGGAGACTTAGACTTGCCCCAGAAACTGAGACCTCAGCAAAAAGAAAGGCTACTGGTCACTGCTCACCTGGCCTTCTTGAACTTGACTGCTGAGATCCAGCTATACTTCCTAAAAAAAAAGGACAAAGAACAGCGCTGTAACAGGGTCACACTTGACACTCCCCCGCACAGACAAAGGGTGACTGACCTGCTTGTGGGAACCCCCTCAACCGGGATGGGGTGCTCTGCCATGGATGCAATGCATCTGCACCTGAAGGAAAGTTAGAACGTATATCAAATACCTGCAGGATAACTCAAAAGCTGCAAACACCTGATGTCAACCTAGGAATAGCATCTAGAGTCCAAGTACAGCCCACATTACAATTTTCAACTCCCCAGGGCTTGTCCTATTACACCGGGCTATGCGGCGGGGCAGAGCAGCTCCGGCACAAATATGTGCAGACACCCGTGACACAGAATGGACAGGACATGACAAACAATGAGCACAAGACACAGACAGAAATCTCTAGGCAAGAAGGATGACTGCAAGGACTGAGAGAATGCAAAAGGAGATGACCGAGGTAAAACTGATGATGAGCTGATGAGGCTCAGAGAAACCTGGAGAAAGAAGATGCTAACTGAAGGATTTATTCCAAGAACTGCAAAGATGGATGCCCGAGAATCCTCTACCTGTCCTCACATTCTTACAAATCCTAATCTGCCATGATAGAACCTTGCAGGATGCAGCTGTCCATACAGCTCAGAACAAGACCTGAAAAGACATCTGACTGGATGCTTCTAAAAAGAGATGCAATTCTGATACCTGTCTGAGCTCCTGAGTCAAAAGTTCCACGGCACGAGGGCCAGGGCAAAGAACGTGGAGATCACGGATGCTAAGACTGGTGCCAAGGTTTCTGACAGGCCCCTCAAAGGGCTAAGATGAAAGACATGAGATATCCAATCAACACATAATACACAAAAGACAAGTGACACAATACACACCGGGACTGCTCTGCCCTGCACACCTCAGCCCTGTGATCAAAAGTGAGACTTCGCTTTTATGGGGCCTAGGGAGCCACTTCATGAACACCCCCACCTCCAAAGCGGACTCAAAAACCCCTCCCAGTAATTCCCAAACCAGCACCCTGCTTTCATACCCTCTGCGGGTCGTAGCCATATACTTATCTCTCAGACATCCGGGGATGCTTCTTTCAGGTGCGAAGGAAGGCCGCCTCGTCACCTGGGAAGGTCCTGCTGTCACCGGGCTGTTGTCTCTTAGACTCCTAGATTAAAGAAAACCAAACATCAATGCCTGATCTTGGCAGCCCATCGGCCAAAACCCCACAAGTGTGCTGCTCACCATGCTCCTAGGAATGCTCAGCTGCTCAGGCTGCACGCTTCAGGCACGCTTGGAGACCGAGGCCGTCGTCACAGGGGGGTGCCTGGGGTAAGAGGAGATGAGGTGATTTGGCATGGCTGAAACCTGAGTGGACCCTCGCTCCTCCTCCCTTCTTCCCCGACTCACCGCAACTCCTTGGCAGCTGCTGAAGGCCACCTGGATGGCACCTTTAAATAGAAAAGCTCAGGGCTTCATCACCAGCTCCTGTAATGCATCCACAGGGCTCACGTGTGCAGGAAACCCGCCGCATCGGCGGGGTGGTGACGGGGGCTTGGCATACTCCGAGTGGATTGCCTAAAGTGCACAAACGAGAATGGAAGCTTAGAGCTGCACCAGAAGTTGAGAGCTGAGCAATAACTACTTCTCTCCACTGCTCACCTTGACTGCTGGTATCCAGACTCACTTCCTAAAATGAAACACAAAGAACAGAGCTGTAACACAGTCAGCATATACACTTCTGCTGCAGAGAGAAATGGTGCCTCACCTGCTCGGGGGAAACCCCTCACCTGGGATGGGACCCTCTGGCACGGATTTAATCCATCCGAAACTGAAAAAAGAGTTAGGACAAGAGTCAAACTGTTGCAAGATAACTTAAGAGCTCCAGATATCTTGTGTCTGTCTACAAATCCCATCTACAGTCCAGCTACACCCCACATTACAAATTCCAAGTCCCCGGGACTTCTCCTATTGCACCGGGCTATGCGGCAGGGCAGGGCAGCTCCGGCACAAATGTGTGCAGACACCCGTGACACAGGACAGAAAGGACGGGACAAACAAAGGGCACGAGACACGGAGAGAAATCTCTTAGCGAGGAAAATGGCTGCGAGGACTGAGAGAATGCAAAAGGAGATGACCGAGGTAAAACTAATGCTGAGCTGATGAAGCTCATGCTAACTGAATGATTTATTCCAAGAACTGCAAAGATGATTGCCTGAGAATCCTATGGTCAGAATCCTTTACCTCTCCTCACATTCTTACAAGTCTCAATCTGCCGTAATGGATCCTGGCAGGGTATAGCTGTTCCATACAGCTCAGAACAAGACCTGACAAGATATCTGACCGGATGCTTGAAAGAGAGAAGAGAGTCTGATGCCTGTCTGAGCTCCTGAGTCAAAAGTTCCATGGCTTGGTTGCAGGACAAGGAATGCAGAGATCACAGATGCTAACAATGATGCCAGGGTTTCCTGAGAGGCCCTCAAATGCCTAAGGTAAAGGACATGACAAATCCAAACACACAGAACCGCACGGACAGACAAATGACACGATACACACCGGGACTGCTCTGGCGTGCTCGCCTCAGTATCTGTCATCAAAAGTTAGGCTTTCCTTTTAGAGGGCCCTAAGGGGCCACTTCAGTGGACACCCCCCCACCTCCAAAGGGGACACAAAAACCCCTCCCGCTGGTTCCCTATCCTGCACCCTGCTTTCATCCCACCTCTGTGGGTTGTAGCCCTCTACTTATCTCTCGGGACATCTGGGGATGCACCTCCGTGTCATGTACAAAGAAGGTGGCCTCGATATCTGGGAAAGTTCCTGCTGGCACTGCTGTTCAGCAAACTTCCTGGTAGTTTTTCTTCATCTGCTACATTAAAGAAAACACAAGTATCAATGCGTGATCTCTGCAGACACACTGGCCAAAGACCCAGCAGTTCTGCTACTCACCGTTCTGCTTTAGAATGCCTGGACTCCTGGGGCCACACTGGGGCTTGGTGTACTCCGAGTGGATTGCCTACGGCACAGAAATGGATGCTTAGAGTTGTGCCAGAAAGTGAGGGCTGAGCAATAACAACTGCTTCTGTATGCTACTCAGTGCTCACCTTGCCCACTCTCATCTTGACTGCTGATATCCAGCTTCACTTTCTAAAAAGAACAAAAAAACAGTGCTGTAAAAGAGTCACTCTTTTGACACGCCCGCGCTGCAGAGACAAACAGTGACTGACCTGCTCAGGGGGAACCTCCTCACCCGGATGGGTGGATGGATTTTGCCCCGGATTTTATCCTCTGCATCTGAAAGAGAGTGAGGACAAGAGTCAAAGGGCTGCAAGATAACTCCACAAATATCTTGTGCCCAAATATCTTGTGTCTATCTAGGAATATCATCTAGAGTCTGGCAATGCCCCACAAACTGCGAGTCCCCGGGACCTGTCCTATTGCGGCAGGCTATGCGGCAGGGCAGAGCAGCTCTGGCACAAATGTGTGCAGACACCCGTGACACAGAACGTGACAAAAGGGGGGACATTAAACATGACACGTTATGCTTGTGGTGAGGGCCTCGAGGGGAAAAGGCAAAAGGAACCCCAAAGACACACTAGGTAACACGGTACACTGGACAACACGACGTGGACCGGAAACTGTTCTGCGCTGCCTGCCTGAAAGCTGCCATCAAAAGTAGAGCCTCTCCCTTTAGCTGTTCTAAGGGGCCCCTTAGAGAAGATTGCTTTTCCCTCTGCTAATTTTTAAATCTCTCCCAGGAACTCCCAACCTGCTGCTCTCCCATCGTCCCGTCTCCGGGCCGTGGCTCCCGACTTATCTTATGGATGATTGATGATGTGGATCCACGTTGCATCTGAAAGGAGTCTGCCTCGGAGGGGCCTGTGATCGCCTGTTAGCCTCTCGGTCAGCTACAATAAAGAAAACCAAAACCAAAGTATGAGTACAGAGTTTTGTGGGCCA
Organism: Calcarius lapponicus; assembly: GCA_039654755.1. Classification (NCBI taxonomy): domain Eukaryota; kingdom Metazoa; phylum Chordata; class Aves; order Passeriformes; family Fringillidae; genus Calcarius; species Calcarius lapponicus. The sequence continues at coordinate 9,915 of JBBFKN010000223.1, forward strand.
AATCCCAGCAAGCCAGCTAGTTGCCCTCTCCTGAGTGTGCCTGGCTCCTTCAGGCTCCAGCTTTATCCTGATTCCAAGGCTGTGGCAATTATTATGAGCAGCACCTGGGTTAGAGAAAGACAAAGTTAAATGGCATTCCTGTGAGTGCAGTGGATGACCTTGTGTGCTGTGAGACATGGGAATGCCTCTGCTAAAGTTCTGAAAAGCCTCGTGGGGGGGGCCCTCAAATAAACACCCTTTCTCACCCTGCTACCTGCAAACCTCCTGCCCCCCACAATAACCCCTAACTGGATACCTGCTCACCCTCTTCCTCCTAATCACAATCCTTGACTCACCTGAAGCCTCAGTCTCATACATCATCTTTGACACTGGGAAGATCCCTCTTGTGACATGATGAATCTGCTGAAAAAAAGTTTGGTACTTGACACAACCCGGAGTCTCTGGAAGCTGTGCTCCTCCTAAAAAAATTACAAAGCAAAATAAGAACAAAACAAGAAATTGCAAATGCGCTTTACTACCCCTAAACACAAAACCCAAAACTATCAACTTAAATACTCCCTGTATTCTGTGCTATTTCCTTCACAGTATCTTCAAAGCCTCTGTTGCTTTAGATGCCCAGAAACACCTGCTGAAAACAAGCTGAGATAAGCTGAAAGAGCCTCTTCACTGAAATGAGAGGAGAGCTCTTATCCCAGCACATCCCAGAGAGGGAATGGAGCCCCTCACCAGAGGCTGGGGTTAATATACCCCTGATTGTGCCCGCCTCTCGTTCCCATGATGCCGGGGGAAAAGGGAGGGGGCAAATCCCACCGGGTATAAAAGCCCTCAGAGCAGCTGCAGCTGTTTGGCTCCTCTGACTTGAATTCAAGGGGAGTAAAGGGCTTGTTATAGAAAAAAGCTCTTCAGAAAAATAACTGTGCTTTCTTTTTTGCAGCAACTACTTGGAGCAGAAGAATAGAAAACTGGTAAGACATAATACTGTCTGTTTAGGTAGCATAGCTAGATAAATTTGGCAATTTGCTGTTAACTTACATAATTTTTCCTTGGTGATTTCTGAGTAGTACGTTGTGTGTGACTAAGTAGGGTGGAGGGAAATACTAACGATGTAAATAGCCTAAGTCTCCTTGGGACTCCTAATTAGGTCTATCTACATTATAAGCAAAAATAAGAAAAAAAAAAAAAACTCCTGGCAGTGTAAGGGTTAAGTACATGCCAGGCTCACCCTTCTCTGAGATAGCTGGTCCAAAGGCACAGAAAGAAGTGCCCAGAAATGAATATTTAAGTCCTTAAAATGCTGAAAAAGACAGAGATTCTTTCAAGTGAACCTGTAAAAATGAGAAACCAGGGCAGTTAGCTCCACTGAAACTGATAAAATGGCAAATAAACTAGTTCTGCCCCTTAATTTATTCTCCAAAAATATGGTGGAAAGAAGGCTTATCCGCAATTTAAATTCCTCCAGCAATTTAAAAAGTGAAATACTTCCCTCAATAAAAAGCCTTAACAGAGAGGGACAGCTGGAGAAGGTTTGCAGCAGGCACATAAGACTCACAAAGCAGCGTGACTTTGCAGCGGCGGCACCTTGCGTCTGGGAGATATCCGGCGCAATGCACAATTTTCAGCGTGCAGCCAGCCGCTCTGGGCCACAGGCCCCTGAACGGCAGTGCTGGCCCTTTTCCCTGCAAACCAAACTAACTAGACCAGGTTCCTGATGGCAGATTGCATGAGATACTTGGCACTGTCAAAGCAGCCTGACGTTGCAGTGGTGGTAACTTGGGTCTGGGAGACATATTTCACAAAGCGGAATTTCAGCAGGCAGCAGGCCGCTCCGGGCCAAACGTCCCCAAACAGCAACCTCGGCCCTTTTCCCTGGGAAACAAAACTCACTGGCCCAGGTTCCTTCCAGAGTGAAGCTGGCACTATTTGCAAATCGAGCTGGTTAGACAGTTAAAAGTGACTCCTGCAATCTGCCACCCGGTACCGGGGCAGGTGAGTTTCGTATGCCTGGGTAAAAGGCCGGGGTTTGTGTTTGGGGCATGTGGCCAGGAGTGGCCGGATGCCTTCGGAAATTCCACGGCACGCAGGATGGTTCCCCGGCCCAAGCTGGCACCAGTCCCAAGTTTGGCTGCTTTGACAGTGCCAAGTGGCTCCTGTATTCTCCCATCTAGAACCAGGCCAGGTGAGGGTTTTTTTTGCCAGGGAAAAGGGCCAAGGTTGGTGTTCACGGCCTGTGGCCTGGAGTGGCAGGCTGGCTCCTGAAATTCCATGATTCGCAGGATTGTTCCCAGACCCAAGCTGGCACCACTTGAAAGTTGGGCTGGTTTGACAGTGCCAAGTAGCTCCTGCGACCTGATGTCCAGTACTGGGCCAGGTGGGTTTTGTTTGTCCGGGAAAAGGGCTGAGGTTTCTCTTCAAACCCTGTGGCCTGGAGTGGCAGGCTGGCTCCTGAATTTCCATGATTCGCAGGATTGTTCCCAGACCGAAGCTGGCGCCACTTGAAAGTCAGGCTGGTTTGACAGTGCCAAGTGGCTCCTGTCCCTTGCTGTCCAGTACTGGGCCAGGTGGGTTTTGTTTGTCCGGGAAAAGTGCTGTGGTTTCTCTTCAAACCCTGTGGCCTAATTTGCTGGCTGGCTCCTGAAATTCCATGATATGCAGGATGGTTCCCAGACCCAGGCTGGCACCACTTGAAAGTTGGGCTGGTTTGACAGTGCCAAGTGGCTCCTGTCCCTTGCTGTCCAGTACTGGGCCAGGTGGGTTTTGTTTGTTCAGGAAAAGTGCTGAGGTTTCTCTTCAAACCCTGTGGCCTAATTTGCTGGCTGGCTTCTGAAATTCCATGATATGCAGGATGGTTCCCAGACCCAGGCTGGCACCAGTGCCAAGGCGGGCTGGTTTGACAATGCCAAGTGGCTCCTGCAATCTGCCATCCACAACCAGGACAGGTGAGTTTTCTTTGCCTGGGTAAGGTTCCGAGTTTTTTTGGGGGGGGGGCTGTGGTCAGAGCAGCCAGGTGGCTCCTGGAATTCCATGATATGCAGGATGGTTCCCAGAACCAAGCTGGCACCTGTGCCAAGTCAGGCTGATTTGATAGTTCAAAGTGACTCCTGCAATCTGCCACCAGGAACCTTGGCTGGTGAGTTTTGTTTCCCAGGGAAAAGGGCCGAGGTTGCTGTTTGGGGACGTTTGGCCCGGAGCGGCCTGCTGCCTGCTGGAATTCTGCTTTGTGAAATATGTCTCCCAGACCCAAGTTACCACCACTGCAACGTCAGGCTGCTTTGACAGTGCTAAGTGTCTCATGGAGTCTGCCATCAGGAACCTGGTCTAGTTAGTTTGGTTTGCAGGGAAAAGGGCCAGCACTGCCGTTCAGGGGCCTGTGGCCCAGAGCGGCTGGCTGCACGCTGAAAATTGTGCATTGCGTCGGATATCTCCCAGACGCAAGGTGCCGCCGCTGCAAAGTCACGCTGCTTTGTGAGTCTTATGTGCCTGCTGCAAACCTTCTCCAGCTGTCCCTCTCTGTTAAGGCTTTTTATTGAGGGAAGTATTTCACTTTTTAAATTGCTGGAGGAATTTAAATTGCGGATAAGCCTTCTTTCCACCATATTTTTGGAGAATAAATTAAGGGGCAGAACTAGTTTATTTGCCATTTTATCAGTTTCAGTGGAGCTAACTGCCCTGGTTTCTCATTTTTACAGGTTCACTTGAAGGAAGCTCTGTCTTTTTCAGCATTTTAAGGATTTAAATATTCATTTCTGGGCCTTTGTTTCTGTGCATTTGGCCTAGCTATCTCAGAGAATGGTGAGCCTAGCATATGCTTAACCCTTACACTGCCCAGGAGTTTTTTTGTTTTCTTATTTTTGCTTATAATGTAGATAGACCTAATTAGGAGTCCCAAGGAGACTTAGGCTATTTACATTGTTAGTATTTCCCTCCACCCTACTTAGTCACACACAATGTACCACTCAGTAATCAGCAAGGAAAAATTATGTAAGTTAACAGCAAATTGCCAAATTTATCTAGCTATGCTACCTAAACAGACAGTATTATGTCTTACCAGTTTTCTATTCTTCTGCTCCAAGTAGTTGCTGCAAAAAAGAAAGCACAGTTATTTTTCTGAAGAGCTTTTTTCTATAACAAGCCCTTTACTCCCCTTGAATTCAAGTCAGAGGAGCCAAACAGCTGCAGCTGCTCTGAGGGTTTTTACACCTGGGGAGATTTGCCCCCCTCCCTTTTCCTGGGTGCCATGGGAACGAGAGGCGGGCACAATCAGGGGTATATTAACCCCAGCCTCTGGTGAGGGGCTCCATTCCCTCTCTGGGATGTGCTGGGGTAGGACCTCTCCTCTCATTTCAGTGAAGAGGCTCTTTCAGCTTATCTCAGCTTGTTTTCAGCAGGTGTTTCTGGGCATCTAAAGCAACAGAGGCTTTGAAGATACTGTGAAGGAAACAGCATGGAATACAGGGAGTATTTAAGTTCACAATTTTGGGGTTTGTGTTTAGGGGTGGTAAAGCCCATTTGCAATTTCTGGTTTTGTTCTTATTTTGCTTTGTATTTTTTTTAGGAGGAGCACAGCTTCCAGAGACTCCGGGTTGTGTCAAGTACAAAACTTTTTTCAGCAGATTCATTGTGTCACAAGAGGCATCTGCCCAGTGTCAGAAGTAATGTTTGAGACTCAGGCTTCAGGTGAGTTGAGAATTGTGATTAGGAGAGGGGGGTGAGCATGTGTCCAGTTAGGGGTTATCATTGGCAGGGGGTGGGGGGTTGAAGGCAGCAGGGTGGGAAAGGGTGTTTATTTGGGGGCCCCACACAAGGCTTTTCACAGCTTTAGCGGAGGCATTCCCATGTCTCAAAGCACACAAGGTCATCCACTGCACTCACAGGAATGCCATTTAACTTTGTCTTTCTCTAACCCAGGTGCTGCTCATAATAATTGCCACAGCCTTGGAATCAGGATGAAGCTGGAGCCTGAAGGAGCCAGGCACACTCAGGAGAGGGCAAGTAGCTGGCTTGCTCGGATTTGGCCCACAATATTCTGTACTCATATTTTGGTTTTGGTTTTCTTTATTGTAGCTGACCGAGAGGCTAACAGGCGATCACGGGGCCCTCCGTAGCAGACTCATTTCAGGTGCAACGTGGATCCACATCACCAATCATCCAAAAGATAAGTCAGGGGCCACGGCCTGGAGATGGGACGATGGGAGAGCAGCAGGTTGGGAGTTCCTGGGAGAGATTTAAAAATTAGCAGAGGGAAAAGCAATCTTCTCTAAGGGGCCTCTTAGGGCAGCTAAAGGGAGAGGCTCTACTTTTGATGGCACCTTTCAGGCAGGCAGCGCAGAACAGTTCCGGTCCACGTCGTGTTGTCCAGTGTGCCGTGTTACCTAGTGTCTTTGGGGTTCCTTTTGCCTTTTCCCCTCGAGGCCCTCACCACGAGCATAATGTGTCATGTTTAATGTCCCCCCTTTTGTCACGTTCTGTGTCACGGGTGTCTGCACACGTTTGTGCCGGAGCCGCTCTGCCCTGCCGCATAGCCTGCCGCAATAGGACAGGTCCCGGGGACTCGCAGTTTGTGGGGCATTGCCAGACTCTAGATGATATTCCTAGATAGACACAAGATATTTGGACACAAGTTATTTGTGGAGTTATGTTGCCGACATCTCCTCATAAAAATCCTTTCATTAGGATTTTTCCAGCTGGGGCTGAGAAGTCTCAGCAACAAGATTAAACAATTGTTATCAGCTGCTGTGGAATGTAACAGGTTCACCTGTGATTGGCCCATCTCTCATGTTTATAATTAATGGCCAATCAACGACTGTGTCCTATCGGACAGAGCCGGGAGAGCGTCTTTGTTGATTCATTCTTGCTATCTCTCTTCTTAGCTTTAGCCTCTCTCAGAAACCCTCTCTTGCTCTCCATGTCCTTTTAGTACAGTTAATATATATATATATATCCTAATATAATAAATGAGCTTTCTGATAATGGAGTCTGCATTCTCGTCTGTCCTTCGCCCCAAAACACCTTGAGATCACTGTAACACAGTTATCTTGCAGCCCTTTGACTCTTGTCCTCACTCTCTTTCAGATGCAGAGGATAAAATCCGGGGCAAAATCCATCCACCCATCCGGGTGAGGAGGTTCCCCTGAGCAGGTCAGTCACTGTTTGTCTCTGCAGGGGGCGTGTAAAAGAGTGACTCTTTTACAGCACTGTTCTTTTTCTTTTTAGAATGTGAACCTGGATATCAGCAGTCAAGGTGAGGTGGGCAAGGTGAGCATTGAGTAGCATACAGAAGCAGTTGTTATTGCTCAGCCCTCACTTTCTGGCACAACTCTAAGCATCCATTTCTGCGCCGTAGGCAATCCACTCGGAGTACACCAAGCCCCAGTGCGGCCCCAGGAGCCGGGCATTCTAATGAGACCGGTGAGTAGCAGAATTGCTGGGTTTTGGCCAGTGTGTTGCAGAGATCACGCATTGATATTTGGTGTTCTTTAATGTAGCAGATGAAGAAACAAGAAGTTGTTGAACACCAGTGCCAGCAGGAACTTCCCAGATATCGAGGCCACCTTCTTTTGTACATGACATGGTGGTGCATCCCCAGATGTCCGAGAGATAAGTAGAGGGCTACGATCCACAGAGGTGGGATGAAAGCCGGGTGCAGGGTAGGGACCCGCTGGAGGGGTTTTTGTGTCCCCTTTGGAGGTGGGGGTGTCCATGAAGTGGCCCTTTAGGCCCTATAAAAGGAAAGTGTCCCTTTTGATGACAGAACCAAGGTGGGCAGGGCAGAGCACTCCCGGTGTGTATCGTGTCATTTGTCTATGGTGCGTTCTGTGTGTTTGGATGTGTCATGTCCTTTACCCTAGGCATTTGAGGGGCCTCTCAGGAAACCCTGGCATCATTGTTAGCATCTGTGATCTCTGCATTCCTTGCCCTGGCATCAATGCCGTAGAAGTTTTGACTCAGGAGCTCAGACAGGCATCAGACTCTTCTCTCTTTCAAGCATCCGGTCAGATGTCTTGTCAGGTCTTGTTCTGAGCTGTACGGACAGCTATACCCTGCCAGGATCCATTATGTCAGATTAGGACTTGTAAGAATGTGAGGAGAGTTAGAGGATTCTGACCATAGGATTCTTGGGCAATCATCTTTGCATTTCTTGGAATAAATCATTCAGTTAGCATCTTCTTCCTCCAGGTTTCTCTGAGACTCATCTGCTCACCGTCAGTTTTACCTCGGTCATCTCCTTCTGCGTTCTCTCAGTTCTTGCAGCCATTTTCCTTGCCAAGAGATTTCTCTCCATGTCTTGTGCCCTTTGTTTGTCCCGTCCTTTCTGTCCTGTGTCACGGGTGTCAGCACACATTTGTGCCGGAGCTGCTCTGCCCTGCCGCATAGCCCGGTGCAATAGGAGAAGTCCCGGAGACTTGGAATTTGTAGTGTGGGATGTAGTTGGACTCTAGATGGGATTTGCAGACGGACACAAGATATCTGGAGCTCTGAGTTATCCTGCAACAGTTTGACTCTTGTCCTAACTTTGTTTTTTCAGATTTGGATGGATTTAATCTGCGCCAGAGAGCCCCATCCCGGGTAAGAGGTTTTTTCTGAGCAGGTGAGGCACAATTTTTCTCTGCAGCAGAAGTGTATGTGGTGACTCTGTTACAGCTCTGTTCTTTGTGTTTCATTTTAGGAAGTGAGTCTGGATACCAGCCGTCAAGGTGAGCAGTGCAGAGAAGTAGTTATTGCTCAGCTCTCAACTTCTGGTGCAGCTCTAAGCTTCCATTCTCGTTTGTGCACTTTAGGCAATCCACTCGGAGCGTGCCAAGCCCCCGTCACCAACCGGCCGATGCGGCGGGTTTCCTGCACACGTGAGCCCTGTGGATGTATTACAGGACCTGGTGATGAAGCCCTGAGCTTTTATATTCAAAGGTGCCATCCAGGTGGCCTTCAGCAGCTGCCAAGGAGTTGGGGTGAGTCGGGGAAGCAGGGAGGAGGAGCGAGGGTCCACTCAGGTTTCAGCCATGCCAAATCTCCTCATCTCCTCTTACCCCAGGCACCCCCTGTGACGACGGCCTCGGTCTCCAAGCGTGCCCGAAGCGTGCGGCCCGAGCAGCCGAGCATTCCTAGGAGCACGGTGAGTAGCAGTCTAGTGGGGTTTTGGCCGATGGGCTGCCAAGATCAGGCACCAATGTTTGGTTTTCTTTAATCTAGGAGTCTAAGAGACAACAGCCTGGTGACAGCAGGAACTTCCCAGCTGACGAGGCGGCCTTTCTTTGCACCTGAGACCAGCATCCCCAATGTCTGAGAGATAAGTATATGGCTACAACCCGCAGAGGGGATGAAAGCAGGGTGCTGGTTTGGGAATTACTGGGAAGGGTTTTTGAGTCCGCTTTGGAGGTGGGGGCTGTTCATGAAGTGGCCCCTTAGGCCCCATAAAAACAAAGTCTCACTTTTGATCACAGTGCTGAGGTGTGCAGGGCAGAGCAGTCCCGGTGTGTATTGTGTCACTTGTCTTTTGTGTGTTATGTGTAGTTTGGATATCTCATGTCTTTCATCTTAGCCCTTTGAGGGGCCTGTCAGAAACCTTGGCACCAGTCTTAGCATCCGTGATCTCCACGTTCTTTGCCATGGCCCACATGCCGTGGAACTTTTGACTCAGGAGCTCAGACAGGGATCAGAATTGCATCTCTTTTTAGAAGCATCCAGTCAGATGTCTTTTCAGGTCTTGTTCTGAGCTGTATGGACAGCTGCATCCGGCAAGGTTCTATTATGGCTGATTAGGACTTGTAAGAATGTGAGGACAGGTAGAGGATTCTCGGGCATCCATCTTTGCAGTTCTTGGAATAAATCATTCAGTGTAGCATCTTCTTCCTCCAGGTTTCTCTGAGCCTCGGCAGCTTGCCATCAGTTTTACCTCGGTCATCTCCTTTTATATTCTCTCAGTCCTTGCAGTCATCCTTCTTGCCCTGAGGTTTCTGTCTGTGTCTTGTGCCCATTGTTTGTCATGTCCTGTCTGTCCTGTGTCACGGGTGTCAGCACACATTTGTGCCGGAGCTGCTCTGCCCTGCCGCATAGCCTGGTGTAACAGGAAGAGCCCTGAGGAGTTGAAAATTGTAATGTGGGTTTTACTTGGACTCTAAATGCTATTCATAGGTTGACAGAAGGTGTTTGCAGCTTTTGAGTTATCCTACAGTTATTTGACATCTGTTCTGACTCTCTTTCAGGTGCAGATGCATTGCATCCATGGCAGAGCACCCCATCCCGGTTGAGGGGGTTCCCACAAGCAGGTCAGTCACCATTTGTTTGTGCAGGGGGAGTGTCAAGTGTGGCCCTGTTACAGCCCTGTTCTTTGTCTTTATTTTAAGGAAGTATAGCTGGATCTCAGCAGTCAAGTTAAAGAAGGCCAGGTGAGCAGTGACCAGTAGCCTTTCTTTTTGCTGCGGTCTCAATTCCTGGGGCAAGACTAAAGTCTCCCTTCTCCTTTTTGTGCCTTAGGCAATCCACTCGGCCCACATCAAGCTCCCATTCCCAACCGGCCGATGGATTTTCCGCCCTTGTGAGCCCTGCCTTCCGGGTAGCTGTCAGGAAGCACCGAGGAGTTGCGGTGAGTCGGGGAAGCAGGGAGGAGGAGCGAGGGTCTGCTCAGGTTTCAGCAAGGCCACATCACCTCCTTTCCTGTTAACACAGGAGTACCCCGTGACGACGGCATCGGCCTCCAAGGGTGGCCGCAGCGCGGGACCCGAGGAGTTGGGCCTTCTTAGGAGAACGGTGAGTAGGAGACTTGTGGGGTTTTGGCCAATGGGCTGCCAAGATCAGGCACCGATGTTTGCTTTTCTTTAATCTAGCAGTCTAAGAGACAACAGCCCGGTGAGAGCAGGCCCTTCCCGGCTGGCAAGGCGGCCTTCCTTCGCACCTGACACTGACCAGCGTCCCCAGATGTCTGAGAGATAAGTCGAGGGCTACAGCCCACAGAGGGGATGAAAGTGGGGTGCTGGGTCGGGACTCCCGGGGTTGGGAGGGGGGGTTTGAAGTGGTTCTGTAGGCGAGGGTAGCCAAGAAGTGGGCCCTTAGGCCCTATAAAACCAAAGTCTCACTTTTGATCACAGTGCTGAGGTGCGCAGGGCAGAGCAGTCCCGGTGTGTATCGTGTCACTTGTCTTTTGTGTATTATCTGTTGTTTGGATATCTCATGTCTTTCATCTTAGCCCTTTGAGGGGCCTGTCAGAAACCTTGGCACCAGTCTTAGCATCTGTGATCTCCACGTTCTTTGCCATGGCCCACGTGCCGTGGAACTTTTGACTCAGGAGCTCAGACAGGGATCAGAATTGCATCTCTTTTTAGAAGCATCCAGTCAGATGTCTTGTCAGGTCTTGTTCTGAGCTGTATGGACAGCTGCATCCTGCAAGGTTCTATTATGGCATATTAGGACTTGTAAGAATGTGAGGACAGGTAGAGGATTCTCGGGCATCCATCTTTGCAGTTCTTGGAATAAATCATTCAGTTAGCATCTTCTTCCTCCAGGTTTCTCTGAGCCTCATCAGCTTACCAGCAGTTTTACCTTGGTCATCTCCTTTTATATTCTCTCAGTTCTTGCAGTCATCCTTCTTGCCTAGAGATTTCTGTCTGTGTCTTGTGCCCATTGTTTGTCACGTCCTGTCTGTCCTGTGTCACGGGTGTCAGCACACATTTGTGCCGGAGCTGCTCTGCCCTGCCGCATAGCCTGGTGCAATAGGAGAAGTCCCAGGGACTTGGAATTTGTACTGTGGGGTGTAGCTGGACTATAGATGGGATTTGTAGATGGACACAAGATATCTGGAGCTCTTAAGTTATCTTGCAACACTTTGACTCTTGTCCTAACTTTTTTTCAGATTCGGATGGATTAAATCTGTGCCAGAGAGCCCCATCCCGGGTGAGAGGTTTCTCCTGAGCAGGTGAGACACCACTTGTCTCTGCAGCAGAAGTGTATATGGTGACTGTGTTACAGCTCTGTTCTTTGTGTTTCATTTTAGGAAGTGAGCCTGGATACCAGCAGTCAAGGTCAGCAGTGCAGAGAAGCAGTTGTTATTGCTCAGCTCTCAACTTCTGGTGCAGCTCTAAGCTTCCATTCTCGTTTGTGCGCTTCAGGCAATCCACCCGGAGCTTGCCAAGCCCCCGTCAGCACCCGGCCGATGCGGCGGGTTTCCTGCACACGTGAGCCCTGTGGATGCATTACAGGACCCGGTGATGAAGCCCTGAACTTTTCTATTAAAGGCGCCATCCAGGTGGCCTTCAGCAGCTGCCAAGGTGTTGGGGTGAGTTGGGGAAGTAGGGAGGAGGAGCGAGGGTCCACTCAGGTTTCAGCCATGCCAAATCTCCTCATCTCCTCTTACCCCAGGCACCCCCTGTGACAACGGCCTCGGTCTCCAAGCGTGCCCGAAGCGTGCGGCCCGAGCAGCTGAGCATTCCTAGGAGCGTGGTGAGTAGCAGTCTAGTGGGGTTTTGGCCGATGGGCTGCCAAGGTCAGGCACCGATGTTTGGTTTTCTTTAATATAGCTGTGGAAGAGACGCCAGCCCGGTGACAGCAGGACCTTCCCCGGTGACGAGGCGGCCTTCCTTCGCGCCTGAGACCAGCATCCCCAGATGTCTGAAAGGTACGTAGAGGGCTACGACCCACAGAGGGGATGAAAGCAGGGTGCTGGTTTGGGAATTACTGGGAGGGGTTTTTGAGTCTGCTTTGGAGGTGGGGAGTGTTCATGAAGTGGCCCCTTAGGCCCCATAAAAACAACATCTCACTTTTGATCACAGGGCTGAGGTGCGCAGGGCAGAGCAGTCCCGGTGTGTATTGTGTCACTTGTCTTTTGTGTGTTATGTGTAGTTTGGATATCTCATGTCTTTCATCTTAGCCCTTTGAGGGGCCTGTCAGAAACCTTGGCACCAGTCTTAGCATCTGTGATCTCCACGTTCTTTGCCATGGCCCACGTGCCGTGGAACTTTTGACTCAGGAGCTCAGACAGGGATCAGAATTGCATCTCTTTTTAGAAGCATCCAGTCAGATGTCTTTTCAGGTCTGGTTCTGAGCTGTATGGACAGCTGCATCCGGCAAGGTTCTATTATGGCTAAATAGGACTTGTAACAATGTGAGGACAGGTAGAGGCTTCTCAGGCATCCATCTTTGCAGTTCTTGGAATAAATCATTCAGTGTAGCATCTTCTTCCTCCAGGTTTCTCTGAGCCTCGGCAGCTTGCCATCAGTTTTACCTTGGTCATCTCCTTTTATATTCTCTCAGTCCTTGCAGTCATCCTTCTTGCCCAGAGATTTGTGTGCGTCTTGTGCCCATTGTTTGTCACGTCCTGTGTCACGGGTGTCAGCACACATTTGTGCCGGAGCTGCTCTGCCGTGCCGCATAGCCCGGTGCAATAGGAGAAGTCCCAGGGACTTGGAATTTTTATGTGGGCTGTGGCTGGACTCTAGATGGGATTTGCAGATGGACACAAGATATCTGGAGCTCTTAAGTTATCCTGCAACAGTTTGACTCTTGTCCTAACTTTTTTTCAGATTCGGATGGATTAAATCTGTGCCAGAGGGTCCCATCCCGGGTGAGAGGTTTCCCCTGAGCAGGTGAGGCACCATTGGTCTCTGCAGCAGAAGTGTATATGGTGACTCTGTTACAGCTCTGTTCTTTGTGTTTCTTTTTAGGGAGTCTGGATACCAGCAGTCAAGGTGAGCAGAGAAGCAGTTGTTATTGCTCAGCTCTCAATTTCTGGTGCAGCTCTAAGCTTCCATTCTCGTTTGTGCGCTTCAGGCAATCCACTCGGAGCATGCCAAGCCCCCGTCACCACCCGGCCGATGCAGCGGGTTTCCTGCACGTGTAAGCCCTGTGCATGCATTACAGGAGCTGGTGATGAAGCCCTGAGCTTTTCTATTTAAAGGCGCCATCCAGGTGGCCTTCAGCAGCCGCCAAGGAGTTGGGGTGTGTCGGGGAAGAAGGGAGGAGGAGCGAGGGTCCACTCAGGTTTCAGCCATGCCAAATCACCTCATCTCCTCTTACCCCAGGCACCCCCTGTGACGACGGCCTCGGTCTCCAAGCGTGCCCGAAGCGTGTGGCCCGAGCAGCTGAGCATTCTTAGGAGCGCGGTGAGCTGCAGACTTGTGGGGTTTTGGCTGATGGGCTGCCAAGATCAGGCACTGATGTTTGGTTTTCTTTAATCTAGCTGTCTAAGAGACGCCAGCCCGGTGACAGCAGGACCTTCCCAGCTGACGAGGTGGCCTTTCTTTGCACCTGAGAGCAGCATCCCCAGATGTCTGAGAGATAAGTAGAGGGCTATGACCCACAGAGGGGATGAAAGCAGGGTGCTGGTTTGGGAATTATTGGGAGGGGTTTTTGAGTCTGCTTTGGAGGTGGGGGCTGTTCATGAAGTGGCCCCTTAGGCCCCATAAAAACAAAGTCTCACTTTTGATCACAGTGCTGAGGTGTGCAGGGCAGAGCAGTCCCGGTGTGTATGCGTGTCACTTGTCTATTGTGCATTATGTGTTGTGTGGGTATCTCATGTCTTTTACCTTAGGCCTTTGAGGAGCCTGTCAGAAACCCTGGCATCATTCTTAGCATCTGTGATCTCCACATTCCTTGCCCTGGCCCACATGCCGTGGAACTTTTGACTCAGGAGCTCAGACAGGGATCAGAATTGCATCTCTTTTGAGAAGCATCCAGTCAGATGTCTTTTCAGGTCTTGTTCTGAGCTGTATGGACAGCTGCATCCTGCAAGGTTCTATTATGGCTGATTAGGATTTGTAAGAATGTGAGGACACGGAGAGGATTCTCGGGCATCCATCTTTGCAGTTCTTGGAATAAATCATTCAGTTAGCATCTTCTTCCTCCAGGTTTCTCTGAGCCTTCTCAGCTTGACATCAGTTTTACCTCGGTCATCTCCTTTTATATTCTCTCAGTCCTTGCAGTCATCCTTCTTGCCTAGAGATTTCTGTCTGTGTCTTGTGCCCATTGTTTGTCATGTCCCGTCTGTCCTGTGTCACGGGTGTCAGCACTCATTTGTGCCGGAGCTGCTCTGCCCTGCCGCATAGCCTGGTGTAACAGGAAGAGCCCTGGGGAGTTGAAAATTGTAATGTGGGCAGTACTTGGACTCTAGATGCTATTCCTAGGTTGACATAAGGTGTTTGCAGCTTTTGAGTTATCCTGCAGGTATTTGACATATGTTCTAACTTTCTTTCAGGTGCGGATGCAATGCATCTGTGGCAGAGGGTTAGGGTTAGGAGGTGCGGGGCCTTCTTAGGAGAACAGTGAGCCCCAGACTTGTGGGGTTTTGGCCGATGTGGTACCAAGATCAGGCACTGATGTTTGGTTTTCTTTAATCTAGCTGTCTAAGAGACACCAGCCTGGTGACAGCTGGAACTTCCCAGCCAGCGAGGCCGCCTTCCTTCGCACCTGACACGGACCAGCATCCCCAGACGTCCGAGAGATGGTCTCGAGGGCTACGACCCACAGAGGGGATGAAAGTGGGGTTCTGGGTCAGGACTCCCAGGGCGGGGTGGGGGGATTGGGTTGGCTGTGGAGATGAGGGTAGCCAAGAAGCGGGCCCTTAGGCCCCATAAAAGGCAAGTCTCACTTTTGGTCACAGGGCATTTTTCACAATCCCCACTCTTATTCTTTGTAAATCATTTGGCTTGAGCCATATTTCTTATCTACTTGCATCTTCTGTACTATGCTGCCAAAATAAAACAGGGGATTACACAAGGAAGAAATATAAGAACAGTTGTAACACATAAAATGAAAGATCTTCATTACTTCTAATCCATTACCCTACCAGCTAGGTTTTAACACTGTTTTCTAATTTCTGGACTGGTACCTGGGTTATTATATGCATATATATTTTTTTCTTCTTTGATTTGTTTTTTCTAGAATGACTTTTCTGTGCTCATCAATTTTCAACAATCTGATACATTAAACTTTCCACAAACAATAAACAGTCTAAAGCCAGCCTATTCTGATACCCTACAGTTTTTGTTTGGCTTAGCTAACTTGATATTAACTCTAATGCCTGGGCAGCTCCGTTTGCTACCATTTCTATAACTGCTTGGAGTCTTGTAATACGACTCAACAGATAATTTGGGGTCAGTAAAGAGTTAAATTGCTGCGCTGGTTTTACCTTTTTTTTATTATTTGGTTTTTTTACCAAATCTTGAACCGTATCTTCAAGATTAAACTTAAAACAAATCCATCTCTCTCTCCTTTTGGACATTCAATTCCAAATCTATTACCAATTTTTCCTGAGTTTCAATAATGTACTCCGTTTTGCCTACAGGTTCTTAATTGGGATGGGGTGTAACAGTGGCTGTTGACATAGGTGTGTGTAATAAAAGAGGAACTTTGGTTTCTTTCCATGTGATGCTTTCTGTAGCATTTGTGACACAATCTTGCCGGTATCCCAAAAGGCAAAAGACAACAAATGTCAATTTTATTCATACACTAATTTTGCTCCTTGTATGTACCCCTCAATCTATAATCCATAATATTTTAATAATCTAGGTAATTTTCTGATCTCCCTCTTTGAAGAGGGAGGGAGAATGAATAAGATCCTTGCAATTTTCTCATGGTTGGTTTTCTAGCTACTTTTATTTATTAAGTGTCCAAGATATTTTACCACTGGGTAGCAAGTCTGAGTTCTTTTATTGACCTCCCTTAAATCTTGTACTAGTCTATAACTCCATCAGACTTTACTGGGGGAATAGGGGAATTATGAGGAGACATGCAAGGTTCTAATGCCCCATCCTTTATTAGTCCTTCTATTGCTGGCTTCAAACCTTCCTGTCCTTCTAAAGATACAGGATACTGATGTACTCGTACGGGACAATCTTCTCTCTCAGTTGTAACCCGTATGGGGCCGATATTTAATCCTCCCCTATTTCCTTCTTCACCCCAAACTTCTTTGTTGATTTTTTTTTTTTTCCTTCATCCTCTTGGCCTAATTTTAAAACTCTGGCTGTCATTTTCCCATTTTCTGATATAACTCCTATTCTTAATTGCACTTGTAAGACTCTTCCCAATAAATTGCTACCTGCCCCTGGGACCAATAAGACATCTCCCATCCAAATTTTGGGTTCTTCCCTCAATTACTACATCTTTAATGACTAGAAATGTAAAACTTTCTCGTTTTGCCCCTGTTACTTTCACTATATGTTTGCTCAAACTATAACTTTTTGGAATATTTAACAGGCAGGTTCTCTCTGCCCCTGTGTCTATTTCAAATTCCAATTCTTCTTCTTGGGGACCCACTTTTAAAGTTAGCACAAATGGTATTTGTCCCCCCCAAAAAAATTAAAGCTTATGACCTCACTATTCCTCCTCTGTGCCAATCTTTTTAAAGATTTTCAGACCTTCCGCTTACTTAGGACCATTTTCCTATTTCTCTTAAGTTTATTTATCTATTTAGTTGGAGTTTCTTCTTTCCCCTCTAAAAGCTGTCCCTTTATTCCTTTGATTATGTAATTATGATAATTATTCATGTGTTTACTCCCCTCCTCATTATTTTTACCCCACTCAGGAGGTACAGTTGGCATTTTGTCTTCTCTGAGGGTCCCCGTGGATTATCTTTTTTCCTAAGCTTTTATTTCAGCTGCTCTGATTAATTGCCTTTCTTCCTGAGAAAAATATTATTCTCATTACAGACCGCATCTTGTCTCAAGTATATATGTTTGGACTTAAAATTGGTCTAATTGTTCATCTATGCCTATGGGATCCTCCAAATATCCGTTTTATTATTTCTTAAAATTTCTGACCTCAGACGAAGTCAAAGGAGCATTTACAAATCCTGGTCCACCCCCTCCTAAGGGAACCTCTTTTAATGGAAATAGACCAATCCCTTTATCCCATTCTTTATGGATTTTTATCTTCTATAGCTTTTCTCCCGTATTTTCAGGAAGAATCAGGAGAGGGCTTCCTTTTAACTGAACTTACAGTGTTTCGATAGGGTGATTCCTTTGGAGAGCTCCCCTGAGCCGCCGGAGCTGCGGTTACCAAGGGAACGGAGGTCAGGGCAGGACGGGGGAACTCGGCACGGCTCAGAGTCTGGGTCCTCCAAAGGCGGGGTGTGCAGGGGGAATCGCCCGACGGGATCAACACAGCTCCGGGTCTGGGTCCTCCAAAGGCGGGGGCTGCAGGGGGAATGGCCCGTGGGGATCGGCACAGCTCCGGGTCTGGGTCCTCCAAAGGCGGGGGCTGCAGGGGGAATCGCCCGACGGGATCGGCACAGCTCCGGGTCTGGGTCCTCCAAAGGCGGGGTCTGCAGGGGGAATCGCCCGACGGGATCGGCACAGCTCCGGGTCTGGGTCCTCCAAAGGCGGGGTCTGCAGGGAGAATCGCCCGACGGGATCGGCACAGCTCCGGGTCCGGGTCCTCCAAAGGCGGGGTCTGCAGGGGGAATCGCCCGAGGGGATCGGCACAGCTGTGGGTCTGGGTCCTCCAAAGGCGGGGTCTGCAGGGAGAATCGCCCGAGGGGATCGGCACAGCTCCGGGTCTGGGTCCTCCAAAGGCGGGGTCTGCAGGGGGAATAAGCCGAGCAGATCGGCACAGCTCCGGGTCTGGGTCCTCCAAAGGCGGGATCTGCAGGGGGAATAAGCCGAGCAGATCGGCACAGCTCCGGGTCTGGGTCCTCCAAAGGCGGGGTCTGCAGGGAGAATCGCCCGACGGGATCGGCACAGCTCCGGGTCCGGGTCCTCCAAAGGCGGGGTCTGCAGGGAGAATCGCCCGACGGGATCGGCACAGCTCCGGGTCTGGGTCCTCCAAAGGCGGGGTCTGCAGGGAGAATCGCCCGACGGGATCGGCACAGCTCCGGGTCTGGGTCCTCCAAAGGCGGGGTCTGCAGGGAGAATCGCCCGACGGGATCGGCACAGCTCCGGGTCTGGGTCCTCCAAAGGCGGGGTCTGCAGGGGGAATAAGCCGAGCAGATCGGCACAGCTCCGGGTCTGGGTCCTCCAAAGGCGGGGTCTGCAGGGGGAATCGCCCGACGGGATCGGCACAGCTCCGGGTCTGGGTCCTCCAAAGGCGGGGTCTGCAGGGAGAATCGCCCGACGGGATCGGCACAGCTCCGGGTCCGGCTCCTCCAAAGGCGGGGTCTGCAGGGGGAATCGCCCGACGGGATCGGCACAGCTCCGGGTCCGGGTCCTCCAAAGGCGGGGTCTGCAGGGAGAATCGCCCGAGGGGATCGGCACAGCTCCGGGTCTGGGTCCTCCAAAGGCGGGGTGTGCAGGGGGAATCGCCCGACGGGATCGGCACAGCTCCGGGTCTGGGTCCTCCAAAGGCGGGGTCTGCAGGGAGAATCGCCCGAGGGGATCGGCACAGCTCCGGGTCTGGGTCCTCCAAAGGCGGGGGCTGCAGGGGGAATCGCCCGACGGGATCGGCACAGCTCCGGGTCTGGGTCCTCCAAAGGCGGGGTCTGCAGGGAGAATCGCCCGAGGGGATCGGCACAGCTCCGGGTCTGGGTCCTCCAAATGCGGGGTCTGCAGGGGGAATAAGCCGAGCAGATCGGCACAGCTCCGGGTCTGGGTCCTCCAAAGGCGGGGTCTGCAGGGAGAATCGCCCGACGGGATCGGCACAGCTCCGGGTCTGGGTCCTCCAAAGGCGGGGTCTGCAGGGAGAATCGCCCGACGGGATCGGCACAGCTCCGGGTACGGGTCCTCCAAAGGCGGGGTCTGCAGGGGGAATCGCCCGACGGGATCGGCACAGCTCCGGGTCTGGGTCCTCCAAAGGCGGGGTCTGCAGGGGGAATCGCCCGACGGGATCGGCACAGCTCCGGGTCTGGGTCCTCCAAAGGCGGGGTCTGCAGGGAGAATCGCCCGACGGGATCGGCACAGCTCCGGGTCCGGGTCCTCCAAAGGCGGGGTCTGCAGGGAGAATCGCCCGACGGGATCGGCACAGCTCCGGGTCTGGGTCCTCCAAAGGCGGGGTCTGCAGGGAGAATCGCCCGACGGGATCGGCACAGCTCCGGGTCTGGGTCCTCCAAAGGCGGGGTCTGCAGGGAGAATCGCCCGACGGGATCGGCACAGCTCCGGGTCTGGGTCCTCCAAAGGCGGGGTCTGCAGGGGGAATAAGCCGAGCAGATCGGCACAGCTCCGGGTCTGGGTCCTCCAAAGGCGGGGTCTGCAGGGGGAATCGCCCGACGGGATCGGCACAGCTCCGGGTCTGGGTCCTCCAAAGGCGGGGTGTGCAGGGAGAATCGCCCGACGGGATCGGCACAGCTCCGGGTCCGGGTCCTCCAAAGGCGGGGTCTGCAGGGGGAATCGCCCGACGGGATCGGCACAGCTCCGGGTCCGGGTCCTCCAAAGGCGGGGTCTGCAGGGAGAATCGCCCGAGGGGATCGGCACAGCTCCGGGTCTGGGTCCTCCAAAGGCGGGGTGTGCAGGGGGAATCGCCCGACGGGATCGGCACAGCTCCGGGTCTGGGTCCTCCAAAGGCGGGGTCTGCAGGGAGAATCGCCCGAGGGGATCGGCACAGCTCCGGGTCTGGGTCCTCCAAAGGCGGGGTCTGCAGGGGGAATCGCCCGACGGGATCGGCACAGCTCCGGGTCTGGGTCCTCCAAAGGCGGGGTCTGCAGGGAGAATCGCCCGAGGGGATCGGCACAGCTCCGGGTCTGGGTCCTCCAAATGCGGGGTCTGCAGGGGGAATAAGCCGAGCAGATCGGCACAGCTCCGGGTCTGGGTCCTCCAAAGGCGGGGTCTGCAGGGAGAATCGCCCGACGGGATCGGCACAGCTCCGGGTCTGGGTCCTCCAAAGGCGGGGTCTGCAGGGAGAATCGCCCGACGGGATCGGCACAGCTCCGGGTCCGGGTCCTCCAAAGGCGGGGTCTGCAGGGGGAATCGCCCGACGGGATCGGCACAGCTCCGGGTCTGGGTCCTCCAAAGGCGGGGTCTGCAGGGGGAATCGCCCGACGGGATCGGCACAGCTCCGGGTCTGGGTCCTCCAAAGGCGGGGTCTGCAGGGGGAATCGCCCGACGGGATCGACACAGCTCGGGGTCCGGGTCCTCCAAAGGCGGGGTCTGCAGGGGGAATAAGCCGAGCGGATCGGCACAGCTCCGGGTCTGGGAACGATCCTGCGTAATGTGGAAGGTCAGGAGCCAGCCGGCCACTCCCGGCCAGCGAGCCAACATACAAAACTCTGCATTTTTCGCTGGGAAACAACACTCACCCGCCCCAGTTCCAGGTGGCAGATTGCAGGAGTCACTTTGAACTGTCAAAACAGCCCGAATTGGCACAGGTGCCAGCTAGGGTCGGGGAGGCATCCTGGGTATTGTGGACTTTCAGAAGCCAGCCAGCCACAGGCCACTAAACACCAACCTCGGCCCTTTTCCCTGGGAAACAAAACTCGCCAGCCAAGGTTCCTGGTGGCAGATTGCAGGAGTAACTTTGAACTATCAAATCAGCCCAATTTGGCACTGGTGCCAGCTTGGGTCTGGGAACCATCCTGCATATCATGGAATTCCAGGAGCCAGCAGGCTGCTCTGACCACAGGCCCCAAAATAAAAACTCGGAACTTTACCCAGGCAAAGAAAACTCACCTGTCCTGGTTGTGGAAGGCAGATTGCAGGAGCCACCTGGCACTGTCAAAGCAGCCAAACTTGGGACTGGCGCCAGCATGGGCCGGGGAACCGTCCTGTGTGTCATGGAATTTCAGAAGCCAGCTGGCGACTCCTAGCCACATGCCCTGAACACAAACCCTGGCCTTTTACCCAGGCATACAAAACTCACCTGGCCCGGTACTGGACAGCAGATTGCAGGAATCACTTGGCACTGTCAAACCAGCCCGACTTTCAAGGTCTGGGAACCATCCTGCATATCATGGAATTCCGGGAGCCAGCCGGCCAATTAGGGCACAGGTTTTGAAGACAAACTTCGGGCCTTTTCCCGGACAAACCAAATTCATCCGTCCTGGTTCTGGACGTCAGGTTGCAGGAGCCACTCGGCACTGTCAAACCAGCCTGACTTTCAAGTGGCGCCAGCTCCGGTCTGGGCAAAATCCTGCGAATCATGGAATTTCAGGAGCCAGGCGGCCACTCCCAGACACAAGGCCATGAACACAGACCTCGGCCCTTTTCCCTGGGAAAAAAAAAAGCACTGGGCCTGCTTCAGGATGGCAGATTGCAGGAGCCACTTAGCACTGTTAAACCAGCGCGACTTTCAAGTGGTGCCAGCTTGGGTCTGGGAACCATCCTGCGTATCGCAGAACTTCAGGAGGCAGCCGGCAACTTCCGGCCACAGGCCCCCAAACACCAACCTCGGCGCTTTTCCCTGGCAAACAAAACTCACCTGGCCCAGGTTCCTTCCAGAGTGAAGCTGGCACTATTTGCAAATCGAGCCGGTTAGACAGTTAAAAGTGACTCCTGCAATCTGCCACCCAGACCAGGGCTGGTGAGTTTTGTTTGCCAGGGAAAAGGGCTGAGGTTGGTGTTAAGGCCCTGTGGCCGGGAGTGCCCGGCTGGCTTCTGAAATTCCACAATACGCTGGATGGTTCCCAGACACAAGCTGGCACCAGTGCCAAGTCATGCTGGTTTGACAGTGCCAAGTGTCTCCAGCAACCTGCCATCCAGTACTGGGCCAGGTGAGTTTTGTTTGCCAGGGAAAAGGGCTGAGGTTTGTGTTCAGGGCCTGTGGCCAGGAGTGGCCTGGTGGCTCCTGAAATTCCGTGATACAGAGGATGCTTCCCAGACCCAAGCTGGCACCAGTCCCAAGTTTGGCTGCTTTGACAGTGCCAAGTGACTCCTGCATTCTCCCATCTAGGACCAGGCCGGGTGAGTTTTTTTGCCAGGGAAAAGGGCCAAGGTTGTTGTTCACAGCCTGTGGTCAGGAGTGGCCGGCTGGCTCCTGGAATTCCATGATTCGCAGGATTGTTCCCAGACCCAAGCTGGCACATCTTGAAAGTTGGGCTGGTTTGACAGTGCCAAGTGGCTCCTGCAACCTGACGTCCAGAACCAGGACGGATGAGTTTGGTTTGTCCGGGAAAAGGCCTGAAGTTTGTCTTCAAACCCTGTGCTCTAATTGGCCGGCTGGCTCCTGGAATTCCATGATATGCAGGATGGTTCCCAGACCCAAGCTGGCACCAGTGCCAAGTCGGGCTGGTTTGACAATGCCAAGTGGCTCCTGCAATCTGCTGTCCAGTACCAGGCCAGGTGAGTTTTTTTTGTCCGGGAAAAAGGCCAAGGTTGGTGTTCAGGGGCCTGTGGTTGGGAGGGGCAGCCTGGCTCCTGAAATTCCATGATTCACAGGATTGTTCCCAGACCCAAGGTGGCACCACTTGAAAGTGAAAAATGCATGTATTTTATGATTGCCTTTTTGCAAATTTTAAAATGAATATTATATGTGTTGTGTTAGAAAGTAATGCTGTATTAATTCTCTTAAGTAGTGTGTTAAATATAGTTTTAGGTTACAAAAATTGTTAAGATAGAAACAATGCTCTGTAGGATACTTTTTTTAAAGAAAGGACTCGCAGTGAGATAGCAGCCACAGGACACCTGAATCTTTCAGAGAAAAAGAATTTATTGCCCTCTTATCAGAAGAAATGAAGTTCTTCCCGCCGCGAAGGTGCTGTTAGGATTCAGAGGAAGAAGCTGACACTGACCAGACAGAATCCTGTGTTTGAACGGAATTTATGCACCATGTATAAAGTGTATGAATATGCAACACGCTGTTGCTTTTAAGGGTTAATCCTTTGTTAACTGGGGTCCTTTTTCAGGCTCGTGCTGCCCAGAAAATGGTACCCGGACGTCCGTAATTCTTTGTTTTTGTTGTCTCATATTGTCCTAATTCAAATTGTCCAAATTATTATTATTCTAATTGTATTACTATTTTTATAAAATTTTAAAAACAAGTGATTGGTGTTTTTCACACCAGTCTGTTAGTTAAAATTATCAAAAGGTTTTTGTGAGTTTTCTAATTTTGGGATTAATGCTGGCGAATTTTCAGGGTTTAGTGTCTCATTTTGGGTTGAGAAATCTGTCCCAGACACTGGGGGGACTCGGGAGCGGTTTGGGAACAGTTCTTTTTCGAAATTATTTTGTGTTTGTATCAAAGGGGTTGGCATTTGCAGGGGCGAAAGAAATTCTCTCTGTCCTGTATTTATTAAAGCAGCTGTCATAGTCCAGCCTCCCGTGAAAAACGCCACTCACTTGTTTTTAAATTTTTAAAAGTTTAATAGCAATAAAACGGTTATAAAAATAGTAATACCATTAGAGTAATAATAATTTGGACAATTTGAATTAGAACAATAATTCAAATAATTCTCTGTCTGTCCTGTGTTTATTAAAGCAGCTGTCACATTGCAGCCTCCCCCTCCTCGCTGCACGGTTTGTGTGCGCGGGCGAATCGTGACACAAAGTAGTCCCTCTCGGTGCTGGGAGTGTGGAAGCCGAAAACGCGGAGGGATATCAGGGATCTGCTGTGCAGCGTCCCGCGCTGCGGAGGGATCTCTCGGTGATGTCCGGTGGGGGGGGGACGGGGAGAGACGCGGAAGGATACATGCAAGGCGCTGCAGTTTTCGCCTGCTGTGCTGCCGTGTACAGACCCGCTGGCGGCGGAAGCGGCGAGACAAGGCACAGGGATGCCGGCTGTGGCGGGACAGCGGCGTGCAGCGGCTCGGAACCGGGACCGGCTGCGCCAAAGCTGCGGCGAAAGCAGTGCGAGGTGGCGGAGGGGCTGAACCCGCAGCAGCGCTGTGCTTGGATGAGTCCGCGCGGAGTGATATCGCTGCTGCGGCGGTTCTAGCTACTGCGCATGCGTGGGTTGCCTCACTGAGTCGGCGTGGGGGAGCCAAGATGGCGGCGCTGGGCGGGCGGGGAGCGCAGGGGGCGGCGGAGCTGCGGGAACGGGAACGGCGCCGCGGCTGCGGCCGTAAAAGGGAGCGGCGGGACGGCCGTGGTTGCAGGAGGCGGCGGGGCCGCGCCATGCAGCAGCTCTGAAGCGGGAGGGTGCGGTGGGGAAGGCGCGGCTCCGCCCGCCATGCAGCGGCCGCGGCAGGAGCGGCAAAGCCACCAGGGGCGGCGGCGGAGCGGGCTCGTCGGCGGGAAATGATCCCGGGGTGGCGGTGGGAGGCGGCTGGAGCGGCGTGGAGGCGGCGGGAGGCTGCTGCGGGGAGGGGGGGCATGCACGGCTGGAGCGCGGCGTGCAGCCACTGGGAGCTGGGCTGGCTGCCGGCCCGGCGGGCAGGGGCAGGGGCTGGCCCGGCAGGCACGGGCGGCGCTGACGGGGGGCTCGGCTGGAGCCGCGCCGGGCGGGCTCGGCACCGCACACCCGGGAGCCGCAGGGGCGGCAAAGACGCAGCAGCGACGGGACTTGGGCCACGGCCGGCGCTGTGTCGGCAAAGGGGGCGAGGGGGACCGGGGGGGGCGGCGGGAGCGGCCGCACTCGCGGGGAGCGGGGGGGGGGGGAAGCGGCGGGGGCAGGAGGGGGCGGGGCCGCGGTGACGCTGTGGGCGGGCTCGGAGAGGCGGGAGTAGGGGGCGGGGCCCGCGGTAGCCGGGACAGCAGGGACCGAGGGGATGGTGGGAGGGGCCGGGGGCGGGGCCTCGAGGGCGGGGGGCGGGGCGGCAGGGATCAGCGAGACTGCGGGCACCGGAGCCGGGCGGTCCCAAGGGGAGGAGGGGGCGTGTCCCATTCTAGACTCGCGGCAGGCGCGGAGCTCGGCGGGGCAGCTCTGTGGGCGGGCCCCGGGCAGAAAAGAGCTCAGCCACGCCCTGCAAGCTGGGACCGCCTCCGCGGCAGCCATATCCCGCCGGGAGATCCAATAAAGTGCTTTGAAACTGTCCCAAAAGTCTCTCTACGACAGTTCTGCTTTGCGGCAGCTTTTACGACAGTCGCGCTTTACGGCAGCTTTTACGACAATCGCGTTTTACAGCCGCTTTACGACAGTTCTGTTTTACGGCACCTTTTACGACAGTTTTGCTTTACGGCAACCTTTTACGACAGCCGCGCTTTACGGCACCTTTACGACAGTTTTGCTTTACGGCACTGTTTACGACAGGTCGCGCTTTACGGCGGCCGCTTTTACGACAGTTTTGCTTTACGGCACCTTTTACGACAGTTTTTGCTTTACGGCACCTTTTACGACAGTCGCGCTTTACGGCACCTTTACGACAGTTTTGCTTTACGGCACCTTTTACGACAGTTTTGCTTTACGACACCTTTTACGACAGTCGCGCTTTACGGCACCTTTTACGACAGTCGCGCTTTACGGCAACTTTTACGACAGTCGCGCTTTACGGCACCTTTTACGACAGTGTTGCTTTACGGCACCTTTTACGACAGTTTTGCTTTACGGCACCTTTTACGACAGTCGCGCTTTACGGCACCTTTTACGACAGTTTTTGCTTTACGGCACCTTTTACGACAGTCGCGCTTTACGGCATCTTTTACGACAGTTTTGCTTTACGGCACCTTTTACGACAGTCGCGCTTTACGGCACCTTTTACGACAGTTTTGCTTTACGGCACCTTTTACGACAGTCGCGCTTTACGGCCTCTTTTACGACAGTTTTGCTTTACGGCACCTTTTACGACAGTTTTGCTTTACGGCACCTTTTACGACAGTCGCGCTTTACGGCCTCTTTTACGACAGTCGCACTTTACGGCACCTTTTACGACAGTTTTGCTTTACGGCACCTTTTGCGACAGTCGCGCTTTACGGCCGCTTTTACGACAGTCGCGCTTTACGGCCTCTTTTACGACAGTCGCACTTTACGGCACCTTTTACGACAGTTTTGCTTTACGGCACCTTTTGCGACAGTCGCGCTTTACGGCCGCTTTTACGACAGTCGCGCTTTACGGCCGCTTTTACGACAGTTTTTGGGGGTTTTTTGAGCAAAGTTTTTTTTTGTGAGGTTTTTTTGGGTTATTTTTGGGGTTTTAATGGGGGTTTTTGAGAGATTTTCTGTGGGTTTTTGGAAACTTTTTTTGAGGTTTTTTTGGTTGGTTTTTTTTTTTTTGAGGTTTTTTCGGGGGGTTTTGAGGGGTTTTTTGAAGGCTTTTTTGGGGTATTTTTTCAGCGGTTCTTTTGGGGGGTGGGGTCCCTGGGGTCGCTGAAAGGGTATTTTGTGGTTTTTTAGGGATTTTGAAGGGGTTTTTTAGGGGGTTTTTTTGAGGATTTTATGGGGGGTGTTTTTTAAGATTCTTGGAGGGGGTTTAAGGGGCTTTTTGGGGTTTTGGACGAGGGCTTTTTTGGGGGGCTCTTGGGTTTTTTTGGGGGGGACACGTCCCAAAGGTCGCTCAGGGGCTGGCCAGGGGAGGGGCGGCACCGGGTCAGGGTCCGGCTTGGGGGTCCCTGGGGGGTTTTTTGAGGGGAGTTTTTTGGGGCCTTTTGACGATTTTTTGAGGGGGGAGTTGAAGGTTTTTTGGGGGTTTTGGGTTTTTTGGGGGTGGAAGATGGGTTGCGGGGGTCGTTCAGGGGCTGGCAGGGGGCAATGCTACCCCACCCCCAGTGCTGCCCCAGCTCAGGATCTGGCTCAGGGTTCCCGGGGGGGGGGGGGGGGTTGTTTTTTGGTTTTTTTTTTTTTGAGGGTTTTTTGGGGCTTGTTTGGGGTTTTAGGGGTGGGATTTTTTGGGGAGGGGATTGCTCAGTGCCAAGTCAGGCTGGTTTGACAATGCCATGTGGCTCCTGCAATCTGCCATTCAGAACCGGGGCAGGTGAGTGTTGTTTGTCCGGGTAAAGGGCCGAGGTTTGTGTTCAGGGCCTGTGGCCGGAAGTGGCCGGCTGGCTCCTGAAATTCTGCGATATGCAGGATGGTTCCCAGACTGAAGCTGGCACCACTTGAAAGTCGGGCTGGTTTAACAGTGCCAAGTGGCTCCTGCAACCTGCCATCCTATTCCGGGCCAGGTGAGTTTGGTTTGTCCAGGAAAAAGGCCGAGGTTTATGTTCGGGGCCTGTGGCCGGGAGTGGCCAGCTGCCTCCTGAAGTTCTGCGATACGCAGGATGGTTCCCAGACCCAAGCTGGCACCACTTGAAAGTCGCACTGTTTTAACAGTGCTATGTGGCTCCTGCAATCTGCCATCCTGAAGCAGGCCCAGCGATTTTTTTTTCCAGGGAAAAAGGCCGAGGTTGTTTTTCACGGCCTGTGGCCTGGAGTGGCAGGCTGGCTCCTGAAATTCCACCGCACGCAGGATGGTTCCCCGGCCCAAGCTGGCACCACTTGAAAGTCAGGCTGGTTTGACAGTGCCAAGTGGCTCCTGCAACCTGACATCCAGAACCATTTTGGGTGAGTTTGGTTTGTGCGGGAAAAGGGCTGAAGTTTGTCTTCAAACCCTGTGCCCTAATTGGCCGTCTGGCTCCTGGAATTCCATGATATGCAGGATGGTTCCCATGCCCAAGCTGGCACCAGTGCCAAGTCGGGCTGATTTGATAGTTCAAAGTGACTCCTGCTATCTGCCACCAGGAACCTTGGCTGGTGAGTTTTGTTTCCCAGGGAAAAGGGCTGAGGTTGGTGTTTAGTAGCCTGTGGCCTGCTGGCTCCTGAAAGTCAACAATACCCAGGATGCCTCCCCGACCCTAGCTGGCACCTGTGCCAACTCGGGCTGTTTTGACAGTTCAAAGTGACTCCTGCTATCTGCCACCAGGAACATTGGCTCGTGAGTTTTGTTTCCCAGGGAAAAATGCCGAGTTTTGTATGTTGGCTCTCTGGCCGGGAGTGGCCGGCTGGCTCCTGACATTCCACATTACGCAGGATGGTTCCCAGACCCGGAGCTGTGCCGATCCCGTCGGGCGATTCCCCCTGCAGACCCTGCCTTTGTAGGACCCAGACCCGGAGCTGTGTTGATCCCGTCGGGCGATTCTCCCTGCAGACCCCGCCTTTGGAGGACCCAGACCCGGAGCTGTGTTGATCCCGTCGGGCGATTCGCCCTGCAGACCCCGCCTTTGGAGGACCCAGACCCGGAGCTGTGCCGATGTGCTCGGGCGATTCCCCCTGCAGACCCCACCTTTGGAGGACCCAGACCCGGAGCCGTGCCGAGTTCCCTCGTCCTGCCCTGACCTCCGTTCCCTTGGTAACCACAGCTCCGGCTGCTCAGGGGATCTCTCCAAAGGAATCACCCTATCGAAACGCTACAAGTTCAGTTAAAAGGAAGCCCTCTTCTGATTCTTCCTGAAAATACGGGAGAAAAGCTATAGAAGATAAAAATCCAAAAAGAATGGGATAAAGGGATTGGTCAATTTCCATTACAACATGTTCCCTTAGGAGGGGGCATGCCAGGATTTGTAAATGCTCCTTTGACTTTGTCTGAGGTCAGAAATTTTAAGAAATAAATAAAAGGGATCTCTGGAGGATCCCATAGGCATAGCTGAACAATTAGACCAATTTTTAGGTCCAAACATTTCTACTTGAGAAGAGATGCGGTCTGTAATGAAAATAATATTTTTCTCAGGAAGAAGGAAAATTAATCAGAGCAGCTGAAATAGAAGCTTAGGAAAAAAGACAATCCACGGGGACCCTCAGAGCAGACAAAATGCCAACTGTACCTCCTGAGTGGGGTAAAAATAATGAGGAGGGGAGTAAACACATGAATAGTTATCGTAATTACATAGTCAAAGGAATAAATGAGACAGCATATCAAAGGCGAAATGCAAAATACGTATGTGTCACATTTGCATTTTCCAACCCCGCAGATCCCTATCCACTCTTCCTTCCATCCTGCAATCCCAGCTATCACACAGCAGATACAGAGCTTTGTTTTGAAACCTTTTTTTAATGTAAATGAATGTTATTTCTCAGTAGATATAAAAGCGAGAACCTTCACAGGTTTCAGTGTTTTGCACACGCATCCCCCCACACCCTCCCTGGGAATTCCAACACATTTTAAATCTGTAACACCCATTTTTAGAATGGCAACGCCCCTTTTTAGGGGAGGGAAAAAACCTTTTTGTACCCTCAACCTCCCCCTTTCTTTTTCTAACTTATTTTCCCCCTTTCCTGTATTTTTATTTTGTCTTCCTCTTTCTTCCTCTAAGGAAAAAAAGAGCCCCTGCCCTTCCAGCCCCGCAGTGACCACACAAAGCCAAAAACTCCTCTGTGACTATTTAATTTTGGGTTGCTCCCCCCGTGCTATGGGGAGGGTCCTCACTGCCCCCCCTGTGACTTTTCTGGGTCATTTTCAGCCTTGTCCTTGTCCCCACCCTGGGGTTTTTTGGGGTCCTTTTCAGCCTTGGCCTTGCCCCCCAGGCTCTTCTTGGGCTCGCTCTCAGCTTTTCCCTCATCCCCCAGGCTCTTTTTGGGGCTCCCCCCATCCTTGTCCTCATCCCCCCGGGGCTTTTGGGGGGTCCCCCCATCCCTGTCCCCCCCCTTGGCGTCGATGGCCGCGTGTTCCCTCCGCACCAGCTCCTCCAGCTCCTCCTGAGGGGGACACGGGGGGGGTTCAGGGGGGTCCCACAAGGGTTTGGGGGGACAGGGGGACCCCCAGAATTTGTGGGTGGGGGGCAGTACCTTCCAGCCCAGGAGCTCAGCCAGAGCCAGGCACCCGCTGTCGCAGTCCCCCAGCCAGGCCACATCCCTGTGCAGACAAAGGGACCCCAAAGTCACCCCCAAAAATCCTGGGGGAGGGGGGGGCCTAGAATCACCTTGAGGGTGCCCAAAACCCCCTTGGTTGGCCCCAAACTACCTTGGGGTGCACGAAACCTCGATGGAAGTCCTGCAAACCACATTCAGGGATGCCCAAAACCACCCTGAGGGTCCCCAAAACCACTTTGAGGGTCCCCAAAACCAGGGGTGGGGACAGAGCCCCCCACCTGGCCACACCTGTGCCCCACCTGGCCATACCTGTAGGCCTTGTCTGAGTCAAAGTCCATCCCACCAAAGCCCATCAGGGACATCAGGGGGTCACTCTGGGGGGGACAAAGGGGTGGTTTGTCATAAGGTGGGAGCAGCTGCTCCAAGCTCCCCCCCCCCCAGCACCTCCCAGAAAAGTTTGGGGGGCAGGGGGACCCCCAAAATTATGAGATTTGGAAGGTGCCCCCTCCGCCCCCAGCTCACCTGCCCCGTCTTCTCCTTGTTGATGAGGAGTCTGGGGGTGTTGGTGGGGACCCTGTGGGAGGGTGATGGTCACAGGGGGCTCCCCAGGGTCTGGGGGGGGTCCAGGAGAGGGTCTGGGCACAGGGGAGGGGGGGTCTCACCTGCTGATGAGGGAGGCAAAGGGCTGCACCTGCAGTGAGGTGCCCATGATGAGCAGCAGGTCGACCTTCCCAAAGTCCTGCAGAGGGAGGGGGCGTCACTTGGGTGGGGGGTCCCTGGGTCACCTCAGCACCCCCCCCCGAGGCCCAGCCCCAAATCCAGCCTGGGGGGTGGGATTGGGGGCCCCCCAGACCCCACTCACCGACTCCAGGAGGGCGAAGAAGCGTGAGGGGAGGTTCTCCCCAAAAAACACAATGTCTGGGGAAGGGGGGGATGGGAGAGGCAGATCAGTGGATGGGATGGGAGGTGAGACCCCCTCCCCAAAATTCCTGCTGAGCACACCCCCTCCCCCCAGCCCCAAAACTCACCAGGTTTCACCAGCCCCTGGCACTTCTCACATTTAGGGACGAGGGAGGAGAAAATCCGCTCTGGGGAGGAGGAGGAGGAGGAAGAAGCTTGGTGGGGAAAGGGGGCGGAGGGGGCACAGGGACATTTAGGGGGGCACGGGGGTCAACAACCTACTGTTCCCACCCTGTGGCAGAGCAGGTGGGGACACGCCCCCAGGCACTCAGGGGGGTCCCAGGGGGGTCCCAGGGGGTCCCCAACGCTTGGGGGGGTCCCAGGGGGGTCCCAGGGGATCCCCAGCGCTCGGGGGTCCCCAGAGCACCCCCGTACCCCTCATCCAGGCCAGGCTGTAGCGCTGGCGGCACGAGGCCCGCAGGCAGTGCGAGGTGAAGAAGGTGCCGTGAGCCTCCACCAGCAGCTCCGGGTCCAGCCCCGCCACCCTCTCCAGGGTGTCGATGTTCTGGGGGGGCCCAGGGGGGGGTCAGAGGCTCCCCAAAGTCCCCGTGACCCCCCCCAAACCGGCCAGGGGTGAGGGAGGGGTGTGTGTCCCACCTGGGTGTAGCAGCGCAGCAAGAGCCCCTTGTCCTGCAGCAGCCGCATGAAATAGTGGCACACCGTGGGCTGCGGGGGAATTTGGGGGTGGTTTGAGAGTCTCTTGGGGCCCCCCCGATTTGGGGAGGGCATTGGAAGATTTGGGGTTTACCTTGAAGGAGGTTTGGGGGTGTTTTACCTTGAACTGCCCCGGGTAGAGCTCGCGGGCGAGGGCGAAAAAGGGCTCTGGGTGTTTCTGGGGGGCACAGGGAGCTCAGGGGGGGGCCCCAGAGAAACTCAGGGGCCCCCCACCCCAGAATTCGGGGAGGAAAGGGGGGGGTACCTTGAAGAACCCAATCTCGAAGATGGCCTCGGGGTAGGGGAGGTTGTAGCTCTGCAGGTTAGAGTAGAGCCCGGTGCCGGGGGAGCGGAAATCGGGGATCCCGGCAGCTGTGGGGGGTCGGGGGGGGGGTCAGGACCCACCCCGGGGGTCCCCGAGCCCTCTTTGGGACCCCCCACCCAGCCAGAGCACTCACAGGTGGAGATGCCAGCGCCCACCATGCACACGATGTTCTTACCTGGGTAAGGGGGGACACAAAGGGGTGAGCCCCAAATTCACCCTTGAGAACCCCAAAACTGCCCCATCATCCCCAGAGTGAGCCCCCAAATCCTCCGCTGCTCCCCCGTCCCCCTCTTCTTGTTGCCCCCCCTCCGTGCCCAGTTTTCCTGCTGCCCCCTCCCCGTTCCCATTCCCGTTCCCGGTGTCCCTACAGTGCTCACTCTTGAGAAACCGGCCCTGTTCCCGTCCCTGTTCTGTTCCCATTCCCATCCCAATTCCCGTTCCCATTCCTGTCCCAGTTCCCCATGTTCACCATTCCTGTACACCAGTCACTCTGGATGAACCGGCCCCATCCCTGTTCCCAGTGTCCCATCCCCAGTGTCCCATCCCCATGTCCGTACACCGGTCACTCTTGACGAACCAGCTGACGCCCCATCCCCACTCCCGTTCCCATCCCCGTTCCCATACACCGGTCACTCTGGATGAACCGGCTGATGCCCCATTCCCATCCCCATCCCCATTCCCTGTGTCCCATTCCCAGTGTCCCATTGCCCTTCCCATCCCCGTACACCGGTCACTCTTGATGAAGCGGCTGACGCCTGCCAGGCTCAGCTCGTCCAGCACCGGCTCCGCTCGGTCCCCGCCGAGCCCCAGGGTCCGGGATAGCAGCGCCCGCAGCAGCTCCACTGCGGGGGGACACCCAGGATGTCCCCAAACTGCCACCTAAACCCCCTGGAATGTCCCCAAAACCCCACAGAACGTCCCCAAAACCCCCCTGGATGCCCCCAAAACCCCCCAGAATGCTCCCAAAATGTTCCCAGAGGTCCCAAAACAGCGCCAACCCCCCCTGAATGTCCCCAAAACGTCCCCAAGGGGTCCTCGAGGTGTCCCCAAAGGGTCCCCGAAGTGTCCCCGAAGTGTCCCCAGAAGGTCCCCGGGGGGTCCCCAAAGTGTCTCCAGGGTGTCCCTGAAGTGTCCCCAGGGGGTCCCCAGGGAGTCCCGAAAGTGTCCCCAAGGGGTCCCCGGGGTGTCCCCAAAGGCCCAGCCGAGGCCCCCGCGGCCACTACGGGAGCCCGGCGACCCCAGACCCACTGTCAGCGTCGGCCGAAGCGCCGGGCTCGGGCTCCGAGACCTGCGGGGAGGAGTGCGCGGGGTCACCGGGCTGTGAGGGGCGGTCACCGGGGTGGGGACCGGGGGAGACACCGGGGGCGTTACCGGAGACTCGGCGTCCAGCTCCGCCTCCTCCTGGCGGGCACCGGGAGCCGCGGGGACGCTGGGGGGTTCCCCGGCGGGGGCGGGAGCAGTAGGAGCCGCACCCCCGGGGCCGCTCCCGGCCCCGCCGGCCCCGGTACCGTCCCGGTCCGCCATGGGCGCGGCCTGCCCGCACCACAACTCCCGGCGTGCCCTGCGGCGGCTCAGCTGGGCGGGGTACGCAGGCGCGGCCAAACGGAGGGTGCTGATTGGCCGAGGCACCCGGAAGCGCGGGCGCGGACTACGGGTCCCGGCAGGCGCCGCGGTGGGGATTCCCGGGCCCGCGATGGCGGCCGCGGCCTGAGGCGGCCCCGGCGATGGCGGCCGCGGCCCCCGCGGCCCCGGCGGCCCCCGGCGAGGCCAAGCGCCCCGAGGGCGACGAGTGGTGCGACAGCGGGCTGGGCTCGCTGGGCGAGGGGCCGCTGGGGCCGCCGCTGCCCGCCAGCCCCGCGGCGGAGTCCCCCGAGCCCCTCGCTGACCCCGCGGCCTGGCTGCGGCACGTCCTGAGCTTCGTCACCGACGAGGGCGACACGTGAGGGCGGGCAGGGACCAGGGAACTCCCCCGGACTCCGGGCGGGACCCCCACGCACACCCTGGGCTTGGGGGGTCACGGTCCTGCCTCTGCCCGGGGTTCCGGTGCGATCCCCCTGCAGCTCCTCAAGCGGGGGTCCCTCCGTAACGGCCCTGGAGCCTCAGTAGCCCCCCCAGGACCCTCAATAACTTCCCCCACCTTTCTGGGTGCCCCATTTGGGTCTGGGGGTGTCGGTCCTGTTTTGGGTACCCCATTTGGGTCTGGGGGTGCCGGGACCCCCCTGCCCAGCCCGTGCCCCCCTCCAGGGCCCTGCACCTGGCCGTGATCCACGAGCACCTGGAGTTCCTGGAGTCCATCCTGCGGCACACGGAGCGCTCGCCCTACCTGGACCTGCAGAACGACCTGGGCCAGGTGGGACGGGGAAGTCTGGGGGTCTATGGGGGAAACGTGGGGTGATGTTTCGGGGTGATGTTTCGGGGTGATGGCAGTGTTCTGGGGTGATGTTTTGGGGCGGAAGTTTTGGGGTGATGCTGATGTTTTGGGGTGATTTAACCCCTCTTTTCCCCTCAGACTGCCCTGCACATCGCCGTGGTGCTGGGGCTGGGTTTTGGGGCGCTGTTTTGGGGTGATTTAACCCCTTTTCCCGCACAGACCGCCCTGCACATCGCCGTGGTGCTGGGGCTGGGTTTTGGGGCGCTGTTTTGGGGTGATTTAACCCCTTTTCCCCCACAGACCGCCCTGCACATCGCCGTGGTGCTGGGGCTGGCCGGCGCCGTGCGGCGGCTGCGGGCGGCGGGCGCGGCCGTGGCCGTGCGGGAGCGGGGCGGTCACACCCCCCTGCACCTGGCCTGCCGCGAGGGTCACCCCGCCTGCGCCCGCGCCCTGCTGGGGACACCCCCCGACCCCCGGGACCCCGCCCGGGACCCCCGGAAGGAGGAGGAGGAGCGGCGGGCGCAGCTGGACAGCGTCAACTACGACGGTGGGAGGGGCGCGGTTTTGGGGAGGGGGTCGTGGGTTGGGGGGATCGTGTGGCTTCGGGTTCACCGTGGTTTTGGGGGGGGAGTCACATTTTCGGGGATTTCCGCATGTTTTTGGGGGTGGGGACACGGGTCAGGCGCCTCACACGGGTTTGGGATTTTGGGAGGAATTTGGCTTTTGGCGGGGGGCCGCGCTGTTTGGAGGGAGGGGAATGGTTTGGGTTTTGGGGAGGGGTCCCAGGTGCTCAGGCAGGGCTTTAGACCCCCCCAATGTCCGCCCCGCAGGTTACACCCCCCTGCACGTGGCCGTGCTGCGCCGGGACCCGGAGCTGGTGCAGCTTCTGCTCCGCGCCGGCGCCGACCCCGACCGCCCGGTGGGTGCAAAAACCCCCAAAACCAACCCAAAACGGGGCTCTGGGAGGGATCCTGACCCCGCCGTGCCCCCCCAGGAGCCGAGCTGCGGCCGCAGCCCCCTGCACTTGGCCGTGGAGGCGCAGAGCCCCGAGGTGGCCGAGTGTCTGCTGCGGGGGGGGGCGCGGCCGGACCCCCGCACCTTCTCGGGGTTCACCCCCCTGTACAGTGCCCGCCGCCGCCCCGACCCCCGCCTGCCGCCCCTCCTGCGCCGCTTCGGGGCTCGCGACCCCCCCAGCAGCGACAGCAGCGACAGCGGCGACAGCGGCGGCGACAGCGAGGGCGGGGCCGAGGACAGCGAGGTCAGTGCGGGGCCGCACCGAGAGCTCCCCCGGGGCAGAGCGGGGGCTCCCGCCACGGTCCCCAGACCCTCCCGATGCCCCCTCAAACCCTCCCGAGACCCCCCAGACTCCCCCAACTCCCCCCCAAATCTCTGTCCCCCCTCAGGACGAGTACGACGACATCGTCATCAACAGCCGGCGCTGCCCGGCCTGAGGGCCCCCCAGAGCCCCCCGGATGGACTCGGGGGTCCCCCTGCCGCCCCCCAGCCGGGGGCACCCCCCAAAATCTCGGGGGAGCCCCAGGGGTTGTGGGGGGTGGGGGGAAATAAAGCAGAGGCTGCAGAGGACATGGCTGTGACACTGGGGGGACTCCTGTGTGAGTTTGGGGACAGGTGTGACACTGATGGGACATCTATGTGAGTGCAGGGAACACCTGTGTGTCCCAGAGCACCCCTGGAGCAGAGCACACACCTGTGACACGGGGTGGGGGCATTTCCAGGTTTTATTCCCGGTATTTGTCGCCATGGCTGGGGCTGTCACACGTCCCCTGTATCCCATGTCCTCTGCGTCCTCCTGCGTCGTCCTCTGTCCCACGATGTCCCAGCTCCATCCGTGCCCTGCCCCCTCCCCTCAGAGCCCCCTCCCCGTTTTTGGGGGGCCCCCCCCGGGCTGGTTGGGGCCGATGTAGCTCAGGAGGGGGGCGGGGGGCCGGGCCAGCACCTCCCGTCCCACCAGCGGCTGCAGCACGGGGGGCACCCGGACACGCCCGTCCTGGGGGGGGCATACGGGGCAGGGTGAGCCCCCCCGGAGCCCCCAGACCCCCGCGGGACCCCCCCCCCCCCCCCCCAAATCACTCACCGGGAGCTGGTTGCTCTCGAGGAGCGCGATCAGCATTCGGGGCACGGCGCAGGCGGTGCCGTTCACCTGGGGGGGGGGGGGACACGGGCTCATGAGAGCCCAGAGACCCCTCTCGAGGGTTTTGGGGGTCTCCCGGGGGTTTGGGGGGTCACCCACCGTGTGGGCGTGGCTCAGCCGGCCCCCCTCCCCGCTGTACATGATGTTCAGCCGCCGGCTCTGGTAATCCGTGCAGTTGGAAGCGCTGGAAATCTGGGAGGGGGTGAGTGGGATGGGGGGGGGGGGGGGGGTCAGCAGGTTTGGGGCACCCCCCTCCTCCTCCACTCCCCCAGACTGGGGGTCCTGACCCGGCAGCAAGGGTGGGAATAAAAGGGGGGGGGGCTATAAACAGGGAGGGAGGGGGTGAGGGGGGGCATCACCCTGGGGACCTCTGGATTTTTGGGGTTTTCCCAGAATTGTTTGGATTCTCCCCAAATTATTTGGACTCTCCCCGAATTATCAGGGTTCTCCCCAAGTTTATTTGGGCTCTCCCTGAATTATTTGGGTCCCAGACATCCCCCTCACCTCCCCAAATTTGCCCCGTCCGGGCATCCAGGCCTCGATGTCGAACTTGCGGTAGGCGGGGAGCCCCAGCTCCTCCGTGGGCATGTCCAGGACACTGGGGGCCCGGGAGGGGGGACAGTTAGGAGCGATTTCAGGGGTCCCACAGATTGGGGGGACCCCCCCCAAATCCCCCTCACCGGTAATGCAGCCCCAGCTCTGAGAAAATCTCCTTCTGGAGCCCCAGGAACTCGTCCAGCAGCTCCTCGCTCTCAGTGCCACGCTCGGCCGCAGTCACCCCGAACATCTCCACCTTTGGGGGGGCACACGGGGTGACCCCCCTGCCTCTCCCCCCCCCAGGGCTCCCTCCCAGTGCTCCCAGTACCTTGGTGAACTGGTGCACGCGGTAGAGCCCCCAGGGCTCGCGGCCCGTGTCGGTCTCGGCGCGGTAGCAGGTGCTGGAGCACACGACCCTGGCGGGGGGAGACAGGCTCAGGGGGCCCCAAAAACCCCCGCAGGGAACTGGGGAGGGGGATCCCTGGGGGGGGACACAGCCCCCCGGTACCTGACAGGCAGGTCCTGCAGCTGCACAGCGTGGTCCATGAAATACCCTGGGTGGGGGGACACGGGGGGGTCACCCCCAAATCCATGAGCCCCCCTGGTTGTGGGGACACAGGCTGAGCCCCCCCAAATCCACCTGCTCCTCCGGGTGGCAGGACACAGGGTGTCCCCCAAATCCCTCTGTCCCCCCCCCCTCCACTTTTCCCCCCTATTTTTTATGATTTTCCTCGTGTTCTCCCCCAGTTTTCCCCATTTTCACCCCTATTTTCCCCCAATTTTCCCCATTTTCTCCCAACTCTCCCCCATTCTCCCTCTGCCCCCGGGTTTTTCCAATTTCCCCCTGTTTTTCCCCATTTCCCACCTGCAATCCCCACCTCCGAGCTCCCGGCCAGGCACAGGTCCTCGAACCTCGCGGGGTCGATGCTGTAAACCTGGGAGGGGGCAGCGCTGGGCTGGACCCCGCAGCCCTCCTGGGGGGCACAGGGGGGGTCACTGGGGGGCTCAGGGGGCACAGGGGAGTCACCCGGGGGGCTCGGGGGGCACTCACAAAAACGGCTCCTCGCAGCAGGTCCGGCACCGTCATGGGCAGGAAACCCTGGGGAAAGGGAGATCGGGAGACCCCGACCACCCCAGGGGACCCCAGACCCTCATTGGGATCCCCCAGAGCCTCCTTGGGTCCCCCCAGACCATCCCAGAGCCTCACAGGACCCCCTGGAGCCTCCCTGGACCCCCCAGAACCTCCCTGAGAGCCCCCAGAGCCTTCCTGAGACCCCTTGAGACCCCCCAGACCATCCCAGAGCCTCCTTGGCTCCCCCCAGGTCCCCCCCACCTTGCTGAGCAGTTTCTGCAGGGTGAACGTGACGAGGGCGTGCTGGAGCAGGGCCCCGGCCCCACACAGGTAATAGGAGCGATGGCCCGACACGTGGGACAGGCGCCTGGGGGGGGGGAACAGGTGTGGGACAGGTGTGGGACACCTGGGGACACCACTGGAACAGGTGTGGGACACCCCCCCGCCCCGCACAGGTAATAGGAGCGATGGCCGGACACGTGGGACAGGCGCCTGGGGGGGGAACAGGTGTGGGACAGGGCTGGGCCAGGTGTGTCCCCCCCCCCTCCAGGTGTGCTCACCTCTGGCGGATGATGTCCAGCCCCTCCCCCAGCTCCAGGTGTCCCTTGGGCTTGAAATCGAACACTGGGGGAGGGAAAACCTTTTGTCACCTTTGTCACCTCGGTGACCCCAGGCCCCCCAAATCCCCCCCCCAAATCCTCCCAACGCCCCCCAGGGCCCCCAGACCCCCCAAACACCCCCCAGACCCTCCAAACACCCCCAGACCCCCCAAACCTTCCCCCCAAATCCTCCAGAACCCCGAGATCCCCCCAGACCCTCCCAACGCCCCCCAGGAGCCCTCAGGACCCCCAAACCCCCCCAGCCCTCACCTGGTTTCTCCCCAACCACCTCGAGCAGCCGGGCCTGGCTCTGGTCCCCAACGGGCTGGAGGGGCACAAAGGGGGGCTTTGGGGGTGCCAGGAGACCCCCAGAGCACCACCGGGGGGGGGCAGGGGGGGTTTTGGGGGGTTTGGAGACTCCCAAATCACCACAGAGGGGGGACGGGGATTTCGGGGGATTTTGGGGGGATCTCACCACAGCAGGGTGGGTTCTGTTGGGTTGGGTGGGTTTTGGGTGATTTTGGGGAGGTCTTTGGGGTCTCAGCACACCAGGGTGAGTCGTGTTGGGTTTGGGCTGATTTTTGGGAGGTTTTGGGGGTCTCACCACAGCAGGGTGGGTCCTGTTGGGTTCTGGGTGTTTTTGGCTGATTTTGGGGAGGTTTTGGGGGTCTCACCACAGCAGGGTGGGTCCTGTTGGGCAGCTGCAGGGCCCCCAGGTAGAATCTCTGCTCCAGCTCAGATTCCTCGGCCTCGAGCTCCCGGAGCTGCCCCCGGAGGCTCCGGCCCTGCTCCCGCAGCGACGCCAGCTCCGGGTGCTGCCAGGGGGGCACCGTCAGGGCCTGGGGGGCCACGAGACCCCCGGGGCACCCCCCAAAATTCCATTCCATTCCATTCCTACCGTCTTGGCCGCTGCCTTGTCCTGGGAGGCCTGGGGGGGAAAGGAGTCAGGGGGTCCTTGGGGGTCGAGGAGTGGTTCAGAAAGGGAGGGGGGTCCTGGGGTGCTCCAGGGGGGTCCAAGGGGGAGCTGGGGAACTCCAGGAGGGTCCTGGGGGGTTCTAAGGGGGACTTGGGGGGTCCAAGCGGGCGGTGGGGGGGTTCCGGGGGGGGGTCTCACCATGATCTCGCGGACCCCCTGGGCCACGCGCCCCTTCTCCGCCTCCAGCCGGGCGATGCCATCGCGCACCTTCCCCAGCCGCGACCACGTCCGCACCTGAGGGCGTGGCCAGGGGGGCGTGGCTCAGGTGGGCGCGCTGGCCACACCCAAACCGGGGAGGGGGTGTGAGCGCACAGGCCCCGCCCACTCCTGGCCACGCCACGCCCCCTGCAGCCTCAAGCCCCGCCCTCGCGGTTCCCGCCACTCACGATCTCGCGGAGCGCGGCGCCCCCTAGCGGCCCGCGGCGCCGCTCCACGTCCCGCTCGCTGAGCGCGGTCACGTCCAGCTGCGGCCGCGCGCTCAGCCCCTCGCGCGCGTGCTCGTACAGCCGGCTCCTCCCGGCCGCGGACCCGGGAGAGGCCCCGGCACCGGGGGAGGCCCCGGGAGCGGGGCCCGGGCCGGGAGCTGCCCCCGCGGCCCCGCGCCGCCCGCCCCCTGCCCGCCCCGCCGCCCGCAGCAGCGCCCCGCGCGCCGCCATCTTGGGCACCGGCGTGTGGGGGTCATGTGAGGGAGGAGCCGCGGGTGGGGTTGGGGGAGGGGCCGGGGCGGGGCCGGACGCACGAGCCGCGCACACCCCCCACTCGGGTGGATTTCGCCACGCCCTCTCTCGTCCCGGCCACGCCCCCGGCCTCGGTTTGGTGACACCAGTGACCCCCCCCCCCCCCCCGTGACCCCCCAGGTCATCCCAGTAACCCCAGTGACCCAAATGACCCCGCCATGACCCCAGTGACACCCCAGAGTCATCCCAGTAACCCCCCCCATGAC
Source organism: Calcarius lapponicus (assembly GCA_039654755.1). Taxonomy (NCBI): domain Eukaryota; kingdom Metazoa; phylum Chordata; class Aves; order Passeriformes; family Fringillidae; genus Calcarius; species Calcarius lapponicus. Next base: position 49,937 of record JBBFKN010000223.1, read on the forward strand.
CCCAGTGACACCCTAAGGTCTCCCCAGTGACCCCTATGATACCCCAGTGAGCCCCCCAGTGTCCCCAGTACACCCCCCCCACCCCTCCCCACACACTTCACTCCACATCACCACCAGCACACTTTAATCCGAACTTTCTGAATTTTACCCACCCAGGCCGGGTCCATCCCCGGCCCGGGCTCACCCCTCCCAGACCCCCCAGCATCATGGGGATCCCCCCCTCATTTCCTGGCCTGCACGTGGGCGCACTCGGGGGTCTCCCCCCTCATTTCTTGGGCTGCACGTGCGCGCAGTCGTGCTTGCCGCGCACCACGGTCAGCTTGACGCCGGGCAGATCCTGCGTGCGCCCGCCCTGCACCAGCACCACGTGGTGCTCCTGCAGGTTGTGGCCCTCGCCGGGCACGAAGGCCACGGCCTCGCGGCCCGAGCTCAGCCGCACGCGCACGCAGCGCCGGTTGGCCGAGTTGGGCTTCTTGGGCTTGCGGATCAGGTTCTTGAGCACCACGGCCTTGAGCTGCGGCCGGCCCAGCGTGGCGCCCGGCTGGCGGGGAGGCGGCGCGGGGCGGCCCTGCCGGTGCATCTGGTTCAGGGTGGCCATGGGGCAGCGCGGGGCACAGGGAGGAGGCGGCGGCAGGAGCAGGGACGGGGCTGTGGAGGGGACATGGAGAAAGGTCAGGGGGTTTTGAGGGGTTGGGAGAGGCTTTGGGTCCCCAAAGGGACCTGCCCAGTGCCTCCGGTACACCCAGGACCCGTCCCCGGTGACCCCAGGGTCCCCCACCAGCCTTCCCAGTGTCCCCACCGCCCTTCCCAGCACCTCCAGTATCCCCACCACCCTTCCCAGTACCCCCACCGCCCTTCCCAGTACCCCCAGGACACTTCCCATACTTCCAGTTTGGGGTTTGGGGGATTTTAGGGAGGAAGGTGAATTTTACGCACTGCAGCGCGGCAGCGAGGCCGCGGCCCTGAGCACGGCGCGCAGCGACATCTCCGAGACTCTGAGAGGAGAAGGCGCGATCAGAACGGCCCGGGGAGGGCAGCAGAATTCCTCAGGAATGCCCTAAAAAACACCGGGGAGCGGCGGCACTGGAGCCGCACGTTCCTCTCACGGCGCCGCCATCTTACCAGCTCCGAGCGCACCGCGCTGCGATTGGATACGGGAGATGCCAATCTCCGTGATTCGCGCGGTGATTGTTCAGACTGCGACTGATCGCTAGAGATCCGCCCCTTCAGCAGCAACTTCCGCGTTAGGCCCCGCCCCTCCCTCTATAAACCCCCGCCCCAAAATTATCTTCCCACCCATATTCGGCTCCGCCCCGCCCTAGACCACGCCTCCTGCCCATATTTGGCTCCCCATCGTCCGCTCTTTGTCCATATGTGGCGCGCCCCGCCCCTCCCGCCTGTGTCCCCGCCTCTGGCGGCGTGGTCTGTCGCCGCGGCGACGCGGGCGTGGGAGGACCCGGATGTGGCTGGATCCCAACATGGCGGCGGCGGCGGCCGAGTGAGGCCTGAGGGGGCCCGGGGGGGATTTGGGGCGCGTTTGGGGATTTCGGGGCGATTTGGGGACCCCTCAAAGCCAAGGGGTTGTTCGGTGATGGAGGGGGGCGGGCTTGGGGCGCGTTTGAGGCTCCCCAAATCGCCGGAGGGGCGGCAGCAGCAGCCTGGGGAAGCTCTGGGATTGGGGATATGGATCCCACCGCCCCCCGCCCTAAAAAAAACCCTAAAAAACTCCCCAAAATGGGGGCTCGGGGCTGCTCCTGAGGGAATTCCCTTCTCCCCCTGCAGCACTTTGAGCGGAGGAGCCGGAACGCGGAGCTGAGGCAGGAAAGTTTTCCCTTGGCGAAAGGTAGGAAGCGAATTCCGAGTTAATTCCCGGAATTTCTGATCCCGTGGGGATTTGGGGGTCTCCTCCCCACAATCCCATCCAGAACCCTGGGATGGGTTTTTTTCGTGGATTTGGGTCAGAAACCCCAAGGCGGAGGGGCGCTGGGATTCCTCAGGAATGTCCTGACTCCTCAAAAACAGCGTTTCCCCCAAATTTTGGCACAGCAGGAAGGGAAATTGCCATCCCCGCTGGTTTTCTGTGGTGCTCCTGTCGCCATTCCTCAATGGAAAGGGAGGAAAAAAAAAATCAGAAAAGTCTCTGGATTTGGAATTTAGTAAATTTTCAAATAAGTAATGGTGGGATAGAGGGGTTGATCCGGGGTTGGTTTGGAAATAAGTGGAAATTGGGTTTATGGGGAATACCCAGATGTGGAAAAGATCCAGCAATCCCTTGGAAATGGCCAAAAACTTCCCCCTGCTCCCATTCCGTGTTGGGTTTTGGGGGTAAAAGGTGGGAATTTGGTCACCAACACCTCATTTACAGCTGTGGGACGAGCAGGAGTTTCCAGGAAGAAATTCCAAGGATATTCCTGCCCTTGGCTTTGATTAATCCTTTAATTTGTTCCTTTCCCATGGGATAAAAGCCCTGGGAGGAATATTTGGGTTTTCTGGAGGTGCTCCTGAGCCAGCCCCGGGAGGGATTTGCGTTTTCCTGGATTTTGGGGAGGGATTTGCGTTTTCCTGGATTTTTGGGCACCTGGGTCCTCACGGATGGACGGGATCGTTACTGATTAATTGGATCCTCGTTAATTGGCCCTTCCTTTGCCCCGAGCTGGAGATTCCCGACCTCCCTCTCCCTGCACTTCCAGCTCCGGGGAAACTTCCTGCTGCAGCAGGAAAAGGGCAGAATTCCGACAGAATTCCTCTGTTTCCTCTTCCTTCCACACTTTTTCCATTTCCTGGTCCTCGTTTCCCTGCCCTCCCCCTTCCCTCCCGTCCTGGTTTTCCCAGGAGCTCTGAGCACTTCATTCCCCTTTTCCCAGCATCTCCTGGTTCCCTTCCCAGGTCTTTCTTTTTTTTTTTCCTGTTCCCCTGAGCTTCGGAGGCTCCGGATTCCTGGAATTCCGGGATTCCTCCGGGCCAGAGGCCGACACTTCTCCTCCTCCTCCTCCTCCTCCTCCTCCTCCTCCTCCTCCTCCTCCTGCAGATCCAGCTCGGCCAGTCCAACCCGCTCCGGCCCCGGCCTGGCTTTCCTGGGAATTCTGACCCTCGGTGGGGATTCCAGGATTCCTGGCTTGGCTTTCCCAGGAATTCTGACCCTTTGGTGGGGATTCCAGGATTCCTGGCCTGGCTTTCCCAGGAATTGTGACCCCTCGGTGGGGAATCCCGGGGTTTCAGCCCCTTCCCAGGATTCCAGCCCCTTCCCAGCGTGGTTTTCCCCGGGAACTGTGGCCCCTTTGTGGGGAGCACAATTCCCACCAGGACGCAGCCTAAATGCCGTTGATTTTGGGGGGAATTTGTGGGATTTTGTTGGGAATTTCAGGGAAAATGGGAGATTATCCCGCCCGGTGCAGATTCAGTTCCTCGTTAATTGGTGACTAATTAAACCCCGCTGGGATCCCAGGAATGTGACCTGGGAAGGGCTGAGGAACAGCTTCACCCCCTCCTGGCCCCCATCCCACCCTCTGGAATTCCTCAGGACCTCTCTGCCCCTGCCAAGTGCCGCCAGATTTCCACACCCATCTGGAAAAAAGAGAGGTTTTGGGGTGAAATCCCGTGGATTGGGTGTCCAGAGGTTACGGGTGCTGCACCTCATCCTGGCTGAACTGGATCATCCTCGGATATTTCCCATGGAGAAAAGCCCAAATGCAGCAGATTTTAATCCTCCCACCCCAAACTCAGCTGCAATTCCCCCAAACCAGGAGAGTTTTCCGTCAGAAAATGGGATTTTGGCCATCCCCAGAGGATTCCCAGGAAGGTGGCAGGAGGGATCAGCCCAGGATGAGCAGGAAAAATGGAGAAAACATGGAATTCTGACAGCTTCTGGCTGGGGCCGAAGTGGAGGAGGAGGAGGAAAACTCCATGATGGATCATTGTTTTAAGGAGAAAGCCTCAAAGATTGGGGAAAAATGGGGAGAAAACCTTGGAAGTGGCAGGATTCTGGAGCTTGGAGAATGGGATTGAGCCAAGGAGATGGGAAAAACTGGGAGGAAATGGGGAAATTGCCACCAGGAAAAGCAGTGAATGTGAGAAAAATGGTACCCCACCCAGGATCTGTGGGATTTTGGGGCCATTCCCAGTGGGATTCATGCCCCCACTGGGATCACAGGCCCAAAACCCTCCCAGCTGAGCTCGTTCTTGGCCTGGAAACTGCAGGAAAAAATGTGGGAAAACAGGGAATGAAATCAAACCCTTGGATGGTGCCCCAGAGCGCTGATCTGGCACCGGGATCCCAGGAGAAGCAGATTTTTTTGTGGCTTTTTGAGGTGCTTTAAATCTGTTTGTTGGTTCAGGGTGGTTGATGGGTTAATAGATTAATCCCATTTCCAAGTGGGAATTTCTGGTGCCCCTGGGGTTTCCAAGCTTGGATTTGGGGGAGAAATGGGAAGTAATTAGATAAAAGTGGGGGATTTTGGATGGAAGTGGTTGGTGGATGGATAAAAAACCATTCCAGCAGCGGGATTTTCAGGGCTGATCCCATTCCCAGGGCTGGATTTCAGGGACCGTTCCCAGGGCTGGATTTTGGGGTTTGACACCATTTCTGCTGCCAGCTCCATTTCCCACCCCCATAATTCCAGGATTTTTGCCCCATTCCCATTCCCGGGAGCATATCCCAGGCCATTCTCAGGGCTGGATTTTGGTACCATTCCCAGGGCTGGATTTCGGGGTCAGACACCATTCCTGCTGCCAGCCCCATTTCCCACCTCCTAATTCCAGGATTTTTGCCCTGTTCCCATTCCAGGAGCACACCCTGGGCCATTCCCAGGGCTGGATTTCGGGGTCTGACCCCATTCCTGCTGCCAGCCCCATTTCCCACCCCCTAAATCCGGGATTTTGCACCGTTCCTGTTCCAGGAGCAAACCCCGGGCCATTCCCAGGGCTGGATTTCGGGGTCAGACACCATTCCTGCTGCCAGCCCCATTTCCCACCCCCTAAATCCGGGATTTTGCACCGTTCCTGTTCCAGGAGCACACCCCGGGCCATGTTCTCCAAGAAGAAGAAGCGCGTGGAGATCTCGGCGCCGTCCAACTTCGAGCACCGGGTGCACACGGGCTACGACCCCTCGGAGCAGCGCTTCACGGGGCTGCCCCGCCAGTGGCAGGGGCTGCTCGAGGAGTCCGCCCGGCGCCCCAAGCCCCTCGTGGACCCCGCCTGCATCACCGCCATCCGCGGGGCCCACAAGGTGGGAAAGCCTCGGGAATTCGGGGGGCCGTGGGGTGGGGAGGGCCTGAACAGGGTCAGTGTTCTGGGTTTGGGGTCTTGGAGGAGGTAACGGGGTGCTGGGTAATCTGTGGGGTTGAACTGGGGGGCAGTTTGGGGGTCTGGGTAATTTTTGGGGGTGCTGGGTGCTCTTTGGGGTTGAATTTGGGGCAGTTTGGGGGTCTTGGAATAAGGTGATATTGGGGTTGCTTGATATTGGGGGGTTGTGGAGCAGGTAAGGTGTTGCCAGCCACTCAAAAAGCCAAACTGGGAGGGATCTGGGGGTCAGGGAGGTGGGAGCTGGGTCCCCATGCCTTTCCTACCTCCCAAAAAGACAAATTGGGGGAGTTATGGACCAGGGAATTTGGGGATCATGGGGGGAGGTGGGGGCTCATTCAGTCCCTGCGGTGCGTTTGGGGGAATTTGGGGTCTTGGAGTATTATAAGGGTGTCCTGGATGCCCTTTGGGGTCAAACTGGGAGGAATTTGGGGGTCTTGGGGCAGGGAGGTGACGATTGGGTCCCCCAGGACAGGGATCCCCCAGTGAGACCCTTCCCCACTCCCTGAACCAGCCCCACCCCATGGGGACTCGGAGTCGTTCCCCACCTGATCCATTCCCCTTTGTGTGTGTCCCCCATATTCCCACATCCCCCCATTCCTTCCCACATCCCCCCATATTCCCACATCCCCCCATTCCTTCCCACATCCCCCCATTCCTTCCCACATCCCCCCCATTCCTTCCCACATCCCCCCATATTCCCACATCCCCCCATTCCTTCCCACATCCCCCCCATATTCCCACATCCCCCCATTCCTTCCCACATCCCCCCATATTCCCACATCCCCCCATTCCTTCCCACATCCCCCCACATTCCCACATCCCCCCATTCCTTCCCACATCCCCCCATGTTCCCCCACCCCCTCATTCCCACCTCAGCCCTGATGTTCCCCCCCCATTCCCACCTCATCAAACCCCCCCAATATTTTGGGACCCTCCAATCCCTGGGGAGCCCCCAGTGCCTCTGGGACTCTCCCCATCCAAACCCCTCCCCTGTGCCCATCCTGCAGCCATTCCATGTCACTTTTCTGTTGTTTTTTTTTTCCTTTTTTTCCCCTTTTTCCTCCCCGTGTGTCCCCCCCCCTTCCCACAGCCCATCGTGCGCGGCTCCAAAGGGCCCCAGGATGGGACTCCCGGGGGCCGTGACCGGACCCTGGCGTGGCTCCTGGACGAGCTGGCGGCCGTGTCCGTGTCCCGCTCCAACTCCCTGCGCCGGGACAGCCCCCCCTGCCCCTCCCCGGAGAACGGCCTGGCCCCGGGGCCCCCCCAGCCCCGGCAGGAGCCCCGGGCTCGCCCCCACCACCCCCCCGGGGGCCGCCCCAAATCCAGCTCGGCCGGGGAGGGGCCCCCGCGGCCCCCGGCCCGCGAGCAGCGCCCGCTCTCGGGGCCCGACCTGCGGCCCCCCGACGGCCCTGGTGCCCCCCGGGAGGGGCTGAAGACGGCGCCCCGGACGCCCCTTCCACACCTACCCCCCGAGCCGACACCGACCCCGGCCCGGGGGGCGCTGCCCAGGTAACGGGGTGAGCCTGGGGCTGGCCTCATCCTCCTCTTCCCGCTGCTGCTGCTCGGCTTCCTCTTCCAGAGCGGGTTCTCTGCTCCTCTTCCTCTCCCTGCTGCTCTGCTTCCTTTTCTTCCTGCTCTGCTTCCTCTTCCAGAGTGGGTTCTCTGCTCCTCTTCCTCCTCTTCCTCTCCCTGCTGCTCTGCTTCCTTTTCTTCTTGCTCTGCTTCCTCTTCCAGAGTGGGTTCTCTGCTCCTCTTCCTCCTCTTCCTCTCCCTGCTGCTCTGCTTCCTTTTCTTCCTGCTCTGCTTCCTCTTCCAGAGTGGGTTCTCTGCTCCTCTTCCTGCTCTTCTTCCTGCTGCTGTTCTCCTTCCTCTTCCAGAGCGGGTTCTCTGCTCCTCTTCCTCCTCTTCCTCTCCCTGCTGCTCTGCTTCCTTTTCTTCCTGCTCTGCTTCCTCTTCCAGAGCGGGTTCTCTGCTCCTCTTCCTCCTCTTCTTCCTGTTGCTGCTCTCCTTCTTCTTCTAGAGTGGGTTCTCTGCTTCTCTTCTCACGGCTTCCACTGGGATCAGCAGCAGCTTCCTTCCCCAGCCACGTCCTTGGCTCTGCAGCAGTTTCCTCTTCTTCTGCTTTTTCTGCTTCTTTTTCTTTTTCCTCCTCTTCCTTTTCTTCTTCTTGGTGCTTTCCTTTCTCTTCCAGAGTGGGTTCTCTGCTCCTCTTCCTCTTCTTGCTGCTGCTCTGCTTCCTCTTCCTCTTCTTGCTGCTGCTCTGCTTCCTCTTCCAGAGCGGGTTCTCTGCTCGTCTTCCTTTTCTTCTGCTCATTGCTCTCCTTCCTCTTCTAGAGCGGGTTCTCTGCTCCTCTTCCTCTTCTTGCTGCTGCTCTGCTTCCTCTTCCAGAGCGCGTTTTCTGCTCCTCTTCCTCCTCCTCACTCAGCCCTTCCCTGCAGCCTCTGGCCCCTGAGTCTCTTCCTCCTCCTCCTCCCTCAGCAGTCCCTGGCTCTGAGCCCTCTCTCTGTGTCCCCACAGGCCGATCACCCCGTGGGACGCCCTCAGGAGGTGCCTGCCAACGGGCCGCTCCCCACCTCGGGAGGAGCCCCCACGGGCGCCCCCAAAGCCCCGGAGCCGCCGCCTCCTCCTCCTCCTCCCCCGGAGCCCCCGGCCCCGCGCGGCCCCCGGCCCCCGCCGTGCCCCAGCGCGTGTCCCACGAGCAGTTCCGGGAAGCGCTGCAGATGGTGGTGGACCCCGGGGACCCCCGCTCCTACCTGGACAACTTCATCAAGATCGGCGAGGGCTCCACGGGCGTGGTGTGCATCGCCACCGTGCGCGGCTCCGGGCAGCTCGTGGCCGTCAAGAAGATGGACCTGCGCAAGCAGCAGCGGAGGGAGCTGCTCTTCAACGAGGTGAGGGCAGCCCCAGAGAGGCTTGGGGAGCCCTGAGAGGCTTGGGGACCCTTTGAGAGCCTTGGGGACCCTCAGGAGGCCCTAGGGACCCCTGGGACCCCTGCCCTTGGTGACCCAGCAGGAGCTCCTGATGGCCTGGGGACCCCCAGGGACAGTGCCAGGCCCCCATGCCCGTGTCCCCCCTGCCCCCAGGTGGTGATCATGAGGGACCACCAGCATGAGAACGTGGTGCAGATGTACAACAGTTACCTGGTGGGCGACGAGCTCTGGGTGGTGATGGAGTTCCTGGAAGGCGGCGCCCTGACCGACATCGTCACCCACACCAGGTGAGCACACCTGCGGGGGCAGAGCAGGGGGCACAGAGGGGGTCACAGGGGCAGTGCCAGAGGTGACAAAGGTGGCAGGGGGCGGTGACAGGAGGGTGGCAGAGGTGGCAGGGTGGTGGCAGAGGTGCCAGAGGGTGGCAGGGGGTGGTGACAGGAGGGTGGCAGAGGTGGCAGGGTGGTGGCAGAGGTGCCAGAGGGTGGCAGGGGGTGGTGACAGGAGGGTGGCAGAGGTGGCAGGGTGGTGGCAGAGGTGCCAGAGGGTGGCAGGGGGTGGTGACAGGAGGGTGACGGAGGTGGCAGGGTGGTGACAGAGGTGCCAGAGGGTGGTGGCAGAGGTGCCAGGGTGGTGACACAGGTGGCAGAGGTGACAGCCCGGTGACAATCTACCGCCGCAGGATGTCAGAGGAGCAGATCGCCGCCGTGTGCCGCTCGGTGCTGCGCGCGCTCGCCGTGCTCCACGCCCAGGGGGTCATCCACCGCGACATCAAGAGTGACTCCATCCTCCTCACGCACGACGGACGGGTGGGTGGCCTGGTTTGGGGCAAACTGGGGAGAAAACCTCAAAAAGGGGGCCCCTCCAGATAGCAATCCCGCACAGCCCTTCCCCACAACTGGCTGGCTCAGTCTCAGGGTCCTGAGTTCCAGCCTCGCGTTGGGCACCAAATTTTGTCCTGGTTTAGGGCAAATTCAGGAGAAAAACCTCCACAAAGGGGCCAGTAGGGACCCCCAGAAACGGCCCCCAAACCTCCCCCCGACTCTTTGGGGTCCCGCCCTGACCCCCCCCGCCGCCCCTGGCAGGTGAAACTCTCGGATTTTGGGTTCTGTGCCCAAGTGAACAAGGACGTGCCGCGGCGCAAGTCCCTGGTGGGGACCCCCTACTGGATGGCCCCCGAGCTCATCTCCCGCCTGCCCTATGGCCCAGAGGTGGGTCAGGGGGCTCGGGGGGGAGGTTTGCGGGGTCCTGGGCTGCTTTAGGGGGTGTTTAGGGTGGGTTTTGGGGGGTTTGGGGTGGGTGTGTGGGCCCCCAGGTTCATCTCCTGCCTTCTCTGCCACCTCTAGGTGTCTTGTGCGGAGGCTGGGATGGGTTTGGGGGTACCCAGGGTGGGTTTGGGGGGCAGAGGGTGGATTTAGGGTGGGTTTAGGGTTGCCCAGGGTGAGTTTGGGGAGCATAGGGTGGGTTTAGGGGTGCCCAGAGTGGGTTTAGGGTTTCCCAGGGTGGGTCTGGGGTTACCCAGTGTATGTTTGGGGGCTCCAAGTGGCCTCCCCTCCAGACCTCCCCCATTCTGGATGCTGTATACTTGTGAGGGGGGGCACAGAGTGGGTTTGAGGGCCCCCCCCCGACCCCCTCCTAATTTTTGGGTGCCCACCCCACCCAAGGTGGACATCTGGTCCCTGGGGGTGATGGTCATCGAGATGGTGGATGGGGAACCCCCTTATTTCAACGAGCCCCCCCTCAAAGCCATGAAGCTGATCCGGGACAACCTCCCCCCCCGGCTCAAGAACGGCCACAAGGTAACTTTGGGGGGGGGGGGGGGCAGGGGCAGAGTCCCCCCATTTATGGGGGTCTCTCACATCCCCCCTTGCCCCCCCCCCCAGGTGTCCCCATCCCTGAGGGGGTTCCTGGAGCAGATGCTGGTGCCCCCCCATTTCTGGGGAGCGCCGGGGGGTGTCTCAGGATCCCGGGGGAGCCCCTGGGGGTCTCTCACACGCCCCTTTCCCCCCCCCAGGTGTCCCCGTCGCTGAAGGGGTTCCTGGAGCGGATGCTGGTGCGGGACCCGGCGCAGCGAGCCAGCGCCCCCGAGCTGCTGCGCCACCCCTTCCTGGGCGTGGCCGGGCCCCCCCGCCTGCATCGTGCCCCTCATGCGGCAGCACCGGCTGCGCTGAGAGACCCCCGCGCCGGGGGAGAGACCCTCGGCCAGGGGAGAGACCCTCGGCCAGGGGGAGAGACCCCCACCCCCGGGGGAGAGACCCCCACCCCGGGGGAGAGACCCCCCTGTCCCTGAGGGAGAGACCCCCAGCCAGGGGAGACCCCCCCCACCCCAGGGAGACCCTCCCACCCCACGGGGAGACCCCTCCCAGGCAGAGGGAGACCCCCAGCCCCCCTCCTCCTCCTCCTCAGCAGCCCCCCCAAACTGGAGCGGGACTGGGATGTTCTGGGGGCCCCCGGCCCCCCCCAACCTGTACTACTGAGCTGGAGACCCTCCAGCAGAGATTTGGGGGGGGGGGGGGGGGGGGTGAGGCAGCGCCCCCAGAGATTTGGGGGTGCACGGGCTCCTCCGCCCCCCCCTCCGCCTTTGGGACCCACTTGGGGCATTTCCCCTTTTTTTTTTTGTTTTTTTTTAGCCCCCTCTTTTCTCCCTAATTCGGGCACTTGGGGTGTGGTGCCCCCCCCTACATCTCCATGAGAGGGGGGGTCCCCCAAAACTACAGCCCCCCCTCTCCCCCCCACACCACACTACTGATTCGGGGTGTCCCCCCCCATTTTTGTTTATTTTGGGTTTTTTTCTTTTGTTGGTTCCTTCCCCCTCTTCCTCGTGCCCCCCTCGGTTTTGTTTTTTTCTTTTTTTTAACAAAAAATTGATATTTATATGGTCGGGTTTTGTACCGCGTGGGACGGGGGGGACACGGGACCCCCCCCAAAATTACATGTGTCCTTTTGGACCCCCCGTGTGCTGTGTGTGCTTCTTTTGGGGGGTGGGGGGTACGCGGGGGGGGGTGTGGGGACACCCCCTCCCCAATAAACAACACCCCTGACATACCTGGGGGCGTGGGGACACCCCCTCCCCAATAAAGACCCCCCCAGGCAGGAGCTGCTGCTGCCTCAGGGCTTTATTGGCTGCAGGGGGGGCAGGGGGGGCGCGGGGGTCTTGCAGTGGCTTGGCTTGGCTTGGCTCGGGTTGGGTCAGCTCCTGATGGTGAATCTTGGCCAGTGCTGCGTCGCGTTGACTTGGCTTGGATCAGTCTGGTTTGGCTCACATTGCCCAAGGTTGGCTTGGCTTGGCTTGGGTTGGCCCCAATGGTGAATCTTGGCCAGTGCTTGGTCACATTGGCTTGGCTTGGCTTGGCCTGGGTTGACTCAGCTCAGCTCGGCTTGGCTCAGTCCTTGATGGTGAATTGTTGTCACCAGCTCACGTTGGCTTGGCTTGGCCTGGCTTGGCTTGGCTTGGCTCAGGTCAGGCCCTGGTGGTGAATCCTGGCCAGTGCCAGCTTGCCCTGACTTGTCTTGGCCAGCGTTGGCTCGTGTCAGCTCATCTTGGCCGTCTTGGGAGCGGTTTGGCCCACGTTGACTCAGGCTGACCCGCGCTGGCTCATGGTGATGTGCCTTGGCCCACAGTGACCCACGCTGGCCCATCCTGGCCCACGTTGGCCCATCCGGACCCCGTGCTGACCCGTGCTGGCGTATCCTGAGCCCTGCTGACCCGCACTGCCCCGTGTCCCCCCGGTGCCCCCCACCCTCATTTGCAGGTGCAGCACGGAGCTTGGATGGCCCCAAAGAGCCCCCTCCTCACCTCCTGCCGCCCCATATCCCCCCACCCTCACCTGCAGGTGCAGTGCAGGGCTCGGATGGCGTCATTCCAGTCCCCGAAGAGCCCCCTCCTCACCTCCTGCAACCCCGCGTCCCCCCCTCCTCCCCTCCTGCAGCCCCATGTCCCCCCCACGCCCTGGGGTCCCCCCAGATCCCCCCGGGCTCACTTGCAGGTGCAGTACAGAGCCCGGATGGCGTCGTTCCAGTCCCCAAAGAGCCCCAGTTTCACCTCCTGCAGCCGCGGCACCGCCCCCCGCCCCCGAAGCGCCGCATTGTGCCCTTCTTGGCGCGGCGGGACCACACGGTGAGCTCGCACCGGGTGCCCACCACGAGCGAGGAGGCGCGGCCGGCCCAGCCCCTGGGCAGGTAGGGCATGTCGGCGCCCGGGGCCACCTCGAGCGCGTTCCCGGCGCAGCACTGATCGTAGTAGGGGCTGTTGTCGGCGTAGAGCAGCGCGCAGAGCCGGGTCCCGTTCGAGGGGCGCAGCTCGGCGGGAGAGGGGCACTGCGCGACCGCCCCCCCCGGGACCCCAGCAGGGCCAGCGCCAGCGTCACCAGCAGCGCCAGCATCGCTGTCACCTGCTGCTGTCACCTGCTGTCACCTGCTGCTGTCACCTGCTGCTGTCACCTGCTGCTGTCACCTGCTGCTGTCACCGTCACCTCCCGGGGCCGTGCGGGGCCCTCGGGCTGAGGTTATAGCCCGGCCCCCAAGGCCGGCGGGCGGGGCGCACCTGGGAGGGGACACAGGTGTGCGGGGAAGGGACACAGGCGTCCGAGGGGGTCCGAGGTTTGCAGCCCCCCTCCCCACCTGGGAGGGGACACAGGTGTGGGATGGGGGGGGGGTCCCGAGGTCTGTAGCCCCTCCCCCTGCCGTGGGAAGGGTCACAGGTGAGGGGGGGGGTCCCAAGGTCTGCAGCCCCTCCCCCCGCCGTGGGAAGGGTCGCAGGTGACCCCCCCCGGGCCCCCCCCCGGCCTTGGCTCCTCCCCCCTGCCCAAGGCCAGGCTGGGGCCAAGGTGTTCTGTATGCAAATGAGGGCATAATTAGCCGGGGTTTTTCGCTGGTGGGCTCCGCCCCTTATTTGCATATTAATGACGCCGTCGTGGCCCCGCTGAGCTCCGCGCGACGGTCACCATGGCAACCGCAGGGGCGGGGATTTTGCCTCATTAGCATAGTCCAGACCCGCCCACATTGCGGGAACAGACGGGGGTGGGGGGAGAGCCTGGGGGGGGGGGGGATCGCATTGGGCTGGGACCCCCCCAGGAAATGAAACCCCCCGCCCCAAACAGAGACCCCCCCCCAGCCCTAAACTACAGAGCGTGCCCCCCCAGCCCCAAAATACAGAGACCACCCCAGCCCCAGAGACCCCCCCCCAGCCCCAAAATACAGAGCGCCCCCCCAGTGACACTCGCGTTTCTGCCCCGGGGGGGGGCACAGGTTTTTAATGTAAAAACTCGTGTTAAACACTGCGGGGGCCCGGGGGGGGCGGCTGGTGGGAGGGGCTGTTTTGGGGAGGGGGGGGACATGGGGAGGATCTGAGGCTTTTCTTGGGGAGGGGGGAAATGGGGGTGGGAGGGGAATGGGCGGGGGGGGCTGGGGGCGCCCCCCCGGGTTATCCAGACCAGCCAGATAGGGACCCCCCGGGTCCAGTTTTTTTTTTGGGGGGGGGCAGAGGCCACGGGAGGGACACACGGGGGGGTCCCCAGGCACCGGGGGGCCCCCCCCTTTTTTGGCCCCCACCACCCCTCATCCCCACGGGGGGTGGGGTTTTTTTTTTTGGGGGGGGGGGGGGCTGCGGGTCTCGTGTCATCTGTGCAGAGATGTCGGGGGGGGCGTGCGCGGGGCCCCCCCGGCCCGGCCGAAGGCACCGCGGGGGGGGCGGGCCGGGCACGCACGGGTGGGGGGGCACGGGGGGGGGGGGGGGCACACGAATTTTGGGGCGCACACCCCAAGTCCCAGGTGCGCATTTCGGAGGGGGGACACACATTTTGGGGGGGGGGGCGCGGTCCCCGTGGCGGCCCCCGCGCCCCCCGCACGTGTCGGGGGTCCCCACGCGCGCGGGGTTTTTGGGGGGTGGATAAGGTTTGCATACAGGTACCCCCAGGACGAGGGGGGGGGGACACCTGGCGGGGGTCCCAGCGGCACCTGGGGCACCCACGGGGGTCCGGGGGGGCTCCCGGGACCCCCCCTCCCCCACCAAGAGCCGCCGGGGCTGCGTTTGGGACCACCCGGGGGGGGGGAGGGAGTCCCCCCCGAGGAGGATTTGGGGGGGGGTCCCAGTGGGTGCTGCCCAAGAGGGGGGGTCCCGGGGGGGGGGGGGGGGGGGATTCCCACCGCCACCCCCCCTCAGACGGTGCTCTCCAGCATCCAGTGGGTGAGGGGGGGGTCCCGGGGGGGATTCCCACCGCCCCCCCCCCCCCCCCTCAGACGGTGCTCTCCAGCATCCAGTGGGTGAGGGGGGGTCCGGGGGGGGGTTCCCACCGCCCCCCCCCCCCTCAGACGGTGCTCTCCAGCATCCAGTGGGTGCTGCCGAAGGAGGGGCGCAGGGGGGGCCCCAGGGGGCTCCCCTCGGGCCCGTCCAGCCTCGGCAGCGACCCGTGGCGCCGCGGCCCGCGCCCCGCCGGGGGTAGCTGTGGCTGGGGAACAGCGCCCGCGCCCCCCGCCCCGGCCGCCCCGGGCCCCCCGCCCGCCGGGGGGGGCAGCGGGGGCAGCGCGGGCAGCTCGGGGGTCTCGGCGGGCCGGGGGCCGCCGTTGGTCTGCGAGCAGACGCTGGTGAGGGTGGGCGGGGGGCGCCGCGCCCCCGCCGCCGCCGCCGCCTTCCAGCGCGCCGTGAGGATGAGGATGAAGACGAGCACGGAGGCGGCGATGGCGGCGCCGATGACGATGATGACGGTGCCCCCCAGGAAATGCGGCCGGGGCGGCGCGGAGCAGCCCGGGGGGGCGGCGGCCGTGGCGAAGGAGACGCAGCCGAGCGGGCGGGGGGCGGCGGGGGGGGTCGCCGAGGACGCGCAGCGCGGACACGCACAGCTCGTACTGGCGGCCGGGCACCAAATCCCGCAGCACGAAGGTGCGGCTGGAGGGGGGGCAACAACCTGGGCAGGGGGCGAGGGGGAGTCGGGAGAGGGGCGAGACCCCTGCATCCCCCCTCTGCCCCCACTGAGGGGCTGAAAACCCGCCCAGGAGCCCTCAGGATCCCCCAAACGCCTCCTCAATCCTGCCCCAAACACCTCAGAGACCCCCCAGGACCCCCCAGAGTGCCCCCAGGAGCTCACCAGGGAGCCCCCGAAGCCCCCCAGGCACAGAGAATTCCCTTGGTGTCCCCCAGATCCCCTCAGAGCCCCCCAATACCCCCTGAACACCCTCCCCCAGAACCCTCCAGGACGCACAAATCCTTCCCAGACCCCTGGAGCCCCCAAAATCCACTTGAACCACTCCAGCACTGCCCCAAACCCACCTGAGCTTCCCCCGGAGCCCCCCAGACCCTTCCCAAACGCCCCTGGAGCTCCCAGGATCCCCCAAAATCCACTTGACCCCCCCCCCCCCAACCTCCCCAGCACTGCCCCAAACTCATCTGAGCTCCCCCCGAGGCCTCCAAACCCCTCTGGAACCCCACATCTCTCCCCCAGGACCCCTCCCAGCCCCCTGGAGCCCCACATGTCTCCCCCAGGACCCCTCCCAGCCCCCTGGAGCCCCACATCTCTCCCCCAGGACCCCTCCCAGCCCCCCCCAGCCCCCCAGGCACACCTGTCGGGGGTTCCCGGGTGCCCACCTGTAGACCAGGCTGTCGTCGGCCGAGCTGTTGTACTGGATCTGCACCATGCGCACGCCGGGCACGTGGCGCTGCGGCAGCCACCGGATCCGCGCCGAGGACGCCGTCACCTCGGCCGCCACCACCCGCTGCCGCTCCCCCGGGCCCCCCCCAGGTGTCATTGCCGCCCGCCTGGGCCATGTCCGAGGGCCCGGGCCCCGCCTCGGCGCCGGTTCCGTCCCCGTCGCCGTCCCGCGCCCCGTCCCGCGGCACCGGCAGCGGCACCACCACCACCTCGACGCGCGCCGCCGCCTCTCCCGCGGCGTTGGCGGCCACGCAGGTGAAGCCGCCGTGGTCGCGGAGCGTGGCCACGCGGAGCTCCAGGGAGCCGTCGGCGCCCACCGAGCGCCGGGAGCCGTTCTGCACCACGCGCCCGTCGGGGCCCAGCCAGTGCAGCGCGGGCGGCGGGTCCCCGACGGCGGCGCAGCCCAGGCGCAGCGGCTGCCCCTCGGTGACCGCGGGCGGGTGCGCGGCCGCGGCCGTGACCGAGGGCGCCCGGCACGTCAGCTCCTCCTCGGGCACGGCGCCCAGCAGCCGCCCGGCCAGCGGCGCCGGCGTGGCGCAGGTCTCCAGGCGGCCGGGCTGGGCGGCGCGGCGCAGCCACAGCAGCTCGCAGTTGCAGTGCAGCGGGTTCCCCCCGGCCGCCAGCGACGGCCCCGGCGGCCCCGGCACCGGCGGCAGCGCCCGCAGCCGGTTCGCCGTCAGGTCCAGCCGGGCCAGGCGCGGCAGCCTCGCCACGGCTCCGGCCGGCACCCGCTCCAGCAGGTTGTGGTCCAGCGTCAGCGTGGCCAGGCTGCCCATGGCGGCCACGGCGTCCCAGGGCAGCGCGGGCAGGTTGTTGTGCGACAGGTCCAGGTCCTCCACGGTGGCGGCGAAGGCGGCGAAGGCGGCGGCGTCGATGGCGGCCAGCTGGTTGTTGGCCAGGATGAGGTGGCGCAGGCTGGCCAGCCCGCGCAGCTGCGGCCCGCTCAGCGCCGGCAGCCGGTTCCCGTCCAGGTGCAGCGCCCGCAGCGCCCGCAGGTCGGCGAAGGCGCCGGGGGCGAGGCGGCGGAGCCCGTTCCGCGACAGCGTCAGGTGCACCAGGCTGCTCATGTTGGCGAAGTCGGCGCGGCCCACGGCGCCGATGAAGTTGTCGGCCAGGCGCAGCTCCACGGCGGCGCGGTCCAGGCTGGGCGGCACCGCCAGCAGCCCCGTGCGGGCGCACAGCAGCGTCGGGCTGGGCGCGGCCGCGGGGCACAGGCACCGCGCGGGGCAGCGCGGCGGCGGCGACACCCGGCGGCGACACCGGCGGCAGCGGCACCGGCACCACCCCGGCCCCGGAGACGGCGCCCAGCATCACCAGCGGCACCAGCAGCTTCGCCATCCCCCGCGGCGGCGGCCGGGCCTGAGCCAGGGGCGACAGCGACGGGAACGGGGTCACGGGGGGGACAACGACGGAGCGGGGTCACGGGGGGCTGGGTCCCGGGGGAGCCCAGCGGAGCCCAGTGGATCCCAGTGGAGCCCAGTGGATCCCAGTGGAGCCCAGCGGAGCCCAGTGGATCCCATCAGCGCCCAGGGGATCACAGCAGGCCCCAGCAGAGCGTAGGAGATCCCAAGGAATCCCAGTGGATCCCAGCAGATCCCGCCTGTCCCACAAGATCCCACAGCGCACCACAAAACCCCAGTGAGATCCCACTGATCCCAGCTGTCCCAGTAAGATCCCAGTGAGATCCCAGTAAGATCCCAGTAAAGTCTCAGTAAGATCCCAGTTGTCCCAGTTATCCCAGTAAGATCCCAGTTGTCCCAGTAAGGTCCCAGTGGTCCCAGTAAGATGCCAGTTGTCCCAGTTATCCCAGTACCTCCTCTCAGGGCTCCATGTTGTTCCTGTCCAGGCGTCGCCGTGGGGCCTGTGGGGACAGGGAACAGACCAGTACGAACCAGTACGGACCAGTACGGACCAGTACGGGTGAGTACAGACCAGTATGGACCAGTATGGACCAGTACGGAGTAGTACGGATCATTACAGACAAATACAGACCAGAATGAATCAGTATGGACCAGTTCGGACCAGTATGGCTCAGCACAGCCCAGCACCGCCCAGTATAACCCAGTACATCCCAGTACAGCCCAGTATAACCCAGTACAGCCCAGTACAGCCCAGTATAACCCAGTACAGCCCAGCACATCCCAGTACATCCCAGTACATCCCAGTATAACCAGCACAGCCCAGCACAGCCCAGCACAGCCCAGTACATCCCAGCACATCCCAGTACATCCCAGTACAGCCCAGTATAACCCAGTACAGCCCAGTACAGCCCAGTACATCCCAGCACAGCCCAGTATAACCAGCACAGCCCAGCACAGCCCAGCACAGCCCAGTACATCCCAGTACATCCCATCACAGCCCAGTATAACCAGCACAGTATAACCCAGCACAGCCCAGCACAGCCCAGTACATCCCAGTACAGCCCAGCACATCCCAGTACAGCCCAGTACAGCCCAGAATAACCCAGTACATCCCAGTATA
Source organism: Calcarius lapponicus (assembly GCA_039654755.1). Classification (NCBI taxonomy): domain Eukaryota; kingdom Metazoa; phylum Chordata; class Aves; order Passeriformes; family Fringillidae; genus Calcarius; species Calcarius lapponicus. Next base: position 68,293 of record JBBFKN010000223.1, read on the forward strand.
ACCCAGTACAGCCCAGTACAGCCCAGAATAACCCAGTAACTCCCAGCACATCCCAGTACATCCCAGCACAGCCCAGTACATCCCAGCACAGCCCAGCACATCCCAGAATAACCCAGTAACTCCCAGCACATCCCAGTACAGCCCAGTATAACCCAGTACATCCCAGTACATCCCAGCACATCCCAGTACAGCCCAGTACAGCCCAGAATAACCCAGTACATCCCAGTACAGCCCAGTACAGCCCAGAATAACCCAGTACAGCCCAGTATAACCCAGTACATGCCAGCACAGCCCAGCACATCCCAGCACAGCCCAGTACATCCCAGTACATCCCAGCACAGCGCAGTATAACCCAGTACATCCCAGCACATCCCAGTTCATCCCAGCACATCCCAGCACAGCCCAGTACAGCCCAGTATAACCCAGTACAGCCCAGTATAACCCAGTACATCCCAGCACATCCCAGTTCATCCCAGCACATCCCAGTACAGCCCAGTACAGCCCAGTATAACCCAGTACAGCCCAGTATAACCCAGTACATCCCAGCACAGCCCAGCACATCCCAGAATAACCCAGTAACTCCCAGCACCAGCCCAGCACAGCCCAGCACATCCCAGCACAGTCCAGCACAGCCCAGTATAACCCAGTACATCCCAGCACAGCCCAGTACAGCCCAGTATAACCCAGTACATCCCAGCACAGCCCAGCACATCCCAGCACAGTCCAGCACAGCCCAGCACAGCCCAGCACATCCCAGTACATCCCAGTATAACCCAGTAACTCCCAGCACAGCCCAGCACAGCCCAGCACAGCCCAGCACATCCCAGTACATCCCAGTATAACCCAGTACATCCCAGCACAGCCCAGCATGGCCCAGCACAGCCCAGCATGGCCCAGCACATCGCAGTATAACCCAGAACATCCCAGTATGGCCCAGCACAGCCCAGTACACACCAGCACAGCCACACCAGACTGATAAGGACACAGCAGAGACCAGTACATCCCAGTATGGCCCAGTATGGCCCAGTGCAGACCAACACAGACCCAGTACATCCCAGTATGGCCCAGTATGGCCCAGTGCAGACCAACACAGACCCAGTACATCCCAGTACGGCCCAGTGCAGGCCAGTGCAGACCAACACAGACCCAGTACATCCCAGTATGGCCCAGTATGGCCCAGTGCAGACCAACACAGACCCAGTACATCCCAGTATGGCCCAGTATGGCCCAGTGCAGACCAACACAGACCCAGTACATCCCAGTATGGCCCAGTACAGGCCAGTGCAGACCCAGTACATTCCAGGATGGCCCAGTAACTCCCAGTCCCCCCAGTCCCCCCAGTCCCCCCAGTCCCCCCAGTGCCCCCAGTCCCCCCAGTCCCCCCAGTCCCTCCCAGTCCCTCCCAGTCCCCCCAGTCCCCCCCAGTTCCCCCCAGTCCCCCCAGTCCCCCCCAGTGCCCCCCGTGCCTCCCAGTGCCCCCAGTCCCTCCCAGTCCCCCCAGTCCCCCCAGTCCCCCCAGTTCCCCAGCCCGGCCGTACCTGGGGGGGGCTCAGCCCCCGGGCGCTCCCATCGCTGCTCCGGGGGGGGAGGGGGCCGGGCCTCGCCCTACCGGGGGGGCATCGGGGGCGCCGGGAGGGACCGGGGGGGGCGCCGGGAATTGGGGCGGGGGGCGACGGGAACGGGGAGGGGCGATGGGGGAGGGGATGTCGGGAATCACCGGGATGGCGGGGGGGGCACACCGGGAGGGGGATGGGGGCGGGAGGGAACCGGGATGGATCCGGGATGGAGGAGCCGGGAATGCGGGGAGGGAACCGGCAGGGAACCGGGGAGGGAACCGGGGAGGGAGGATCCGGGATGGAGCCGGGGATGCCGGGATGGAGCCGGGATGCGGGGAGGGATCCGGGGATGGATCGGGGATGGAGGATCCGGGATTGGAGCCGGAGATGGATCCGGCGATGGATCCGGTGATGGATCCGGCGATGGATCCGGGCGCGGCCGGGGGGGTCCCGGAGCAGCCCCGGAGCCGCCGCCCCGAGAGGCCCCGAGAGGCCCCGGAGAGGCCCCGGTGAGGCCCCGGTGAGGCCCCGGTGAGGCCGCGGCCGCCGCTCGGAGCCGCAGAACCGGCGGGGCGGGGCCGGGCGGGGCCGGGGCGGGGCCGGGGCGGGGCCGCGGGGGCGGGGGCCGCGGGCGCGCGGACAGACGGACGGACGGACACGGGGATGGACGCCGGGATGGACACGGGGATGGACACACGGACATGCGGACAGACAGACACCGGAATGGACACACAGACACGGGGATGGACATGGGGATGGACACGGGGATGGACACACGGACATGCGGACAGACAGACACCGGAATGGACACACAGACACCGGGATGGACACGGGGATGGACACACGGACGTGGAGATGGACAGGGGGACGGACAGACGGACACGGGGATGGACACAGTGCTGGACACATAGACACGGGAATGGACAGATGGACAAACAGACGGACACGGGGATGGACACACGGACACCGGGACGGACACGGGGATGGACACACGGACAGACAGACCCCGGGATGGACACACGGACACCGGGATGGACACACAGACACGGGGATGGACACGGGGATGGACACGCAGACACGCGGACAGACAGACAGACACCAGGATGGGCACACGGACACGGGGATAGACACACGGACAGACGGACGGACCCCGGGATGGACACACAGACACCGGGACGGACACGGGGATGGATACACGGACGTGGAGGTGGACAGGGGGATGGACACACGGACACGGGGATGGACACTGGGGTGACACTGAGGAACACTGGGGGTTACTGGGAGTTACTGGGCGACACTGGGAGGGCACTGGGGGTTACTGGGAGGGCACTGGGGGACACTGAGGGTTACTGGGAGACACTGGGAGACACTGGGAGACACTGGGGGTTACTGGAGTTACTGGGCGACACTGGGATGGGCACTGGGGGTTACTGGGAGGGCACTGGGGGACA
>JBBFKN010000224.1:0-70527 GCA_039654755.1 Calcarius lapponicus
AGCACCCAGGATGTCCCTCAGTGGATGTAGGATCAAACCCTGCATTCCCTGTTCCCCACAGCACCCTGTGATCCCCCTCAGTGGGTGCAGGACCAGACCCTGCAATCCCTGTTCCCTGTGATGCTCCTCAGTGGATGTAGGATCAAACCCTAGGATGTCCCTCAGTGGGTGCAGGATCATTCCCTGATTCCCACAGCACCCTGTGATCCCCCTCAGTGGGTGCAGGACCAGACCCTGCAATCCCTGTTCCCTGTGATGCTCCTCAGTGGGTGCTGCTCCTCTTCCCTCTCCCCCAGCTCCTCCAGCAGCACAGGATCTCCCTGGTGATGCGGGAACAGCCCTGTCCTGAACCGGTGACCCTGGCCACCCATCCCATGCAGGTCCCATTCCCTTCCTTCCTCTCATCTCCCCTTCCTCCTCCTCCTCCCCGAAGCGCGCTGTGTTTGTGAGCTCACAGGGAACGGCGGGACACGGGCCCTTTCTCTCAGCTCTAATGAAACCCTTTAATCATATTCAAATAGGTTACTGTTCAGGGGGAAAATAGAAATATGGATTTGATAGCAATAAATTTCCCTGGCTGGCTAAGCCAGTTCTTAATTGTCCTGTCCCAGGGCTCGCACATTTCATTGTTCGTTAGGTGCTTAAGTCCCTGCTCTCATTTTTGTGGCGGTGACATTACCCGCTGATGGCATCTAATACTCTCATAATTTGAAAGGGATTTGCATGATGAACGCAGAGTATTAAAGAAAAAGAAAAAAAAGGAGAGTTAAAAAAAAAAAAAAAGGAGGGAGGGGGGCGAAGAAGGAGTGGGGGGGGGGGGCAGGGGAGCGGATTCCGCTTTCACTTAAAAAAAAAAAAAAGTCACTTTCTTCAAAGTCAAATCATGTTTTCATTAAAGTGAGGGGGAGAAAAAAAAAAAAAGTGTCTCTTCTGCACAGTCAGTCCGGCCTGGCGCTGGTATTATCCTTATTGTTGCTAATGGTTATTAATTATTATTATCCTGCTACACGGAGCACTGCGGACGTGATGTCCCCAATGTCCTTGGGACAAGAGGAAAAAAAAAGCGGCGGGTGTCCGAGCCGGGGCGGCTCCAGGGGAAGCCAGAGGGGTTTGCCATTGTCTGGGTTCTCCAGGCTTTGGGCAGGAGCCCTGGCAGGGATGTGCTGCCAGCCGGGATCCGCTGGCTCCCGTTCCCACTGTGCCACCGCTGCCCACGGCTGGGCACGGCGGTCATCTGGCAGAAAAACTCAGATTTAAACTTAAACCGGCCCTGCTGCCTTTCTCCCCAAAAGCTCAGGGGAGGTTTTGGAGCCCAACAGAGAATAGCGGGGGGTGGTGGAATATCCTGAGCTGAGGAGAGCAGAAAGAAACAAGGAAGGTGAAGCCAAATTGCTGTTCCTCGATGTCCAGAGAGACCCAGGACCCGAGTACAGCTCCCAGTGCTCCCAGTTGCTCCCAGTAGAGCCACATCCCAGACTCCAATACAGCTCCCAGTGCTCCCAGTAGAGCTGCATCTCAGACCCAAGTACAGCTCCCAGTGCTCCCAGTGGAGCCGTGTCCCAGACCTGGATACTGCTCCCAGGGCTCCCAGTGTTCCCAGTAGAGCCAGATCCCAGATCCAAGTACAGCTCCCCAGTGCTCCCAGTAAAGCTGGGTCTCAGACTTGTAGTAGAGTTCCCAGTGCTCCCAGCACTCCCAGTAGAGCCACGTCCCAGACCCCAGTACAGCTCCCAGTGTTCCCAGTGCTCCCAGTAGAGCCAGGTCAGGTCCTCATTTTACCCTCTGAGAGGGAAAAACCAGCCCAGACTCCAGAGCTGAGCGTTCCAGTGGTGGCAAAAGAACCCACTGGGATCTGAGCTGGGAGCACCAGTGCCCCTCAGCACCTGGGGCCTCAGAAATCCTGATGTGGATTTTATCAACCTGTCTGTGCAGCAGCAGCAGGGCACGGAGTCCCCAGGCTGTCATTCTGGGCACATAGAGCTCGTGGGGAGCACAAGAAATCCATCCCCAAATCCCTTTCCCCCCCTCTTTATAGGATATCCCAATTATATTCTGTCCTAGGTCTGAAATGTCACGCTGCTGAGCAGTCACTCGCTGCAGTGCTCCCGTGCTCCAGGAGTCTCTGGGAAGGCTTTATCCATCAGCTGTTTATTTCCAGCAATAAAGTGGCAGTCAGGGATGTATTAATTAGGGTTGTAGTGTCTGAAGCTCGTGCACGATTCATATTTTGGCTGCTGTTCTCTTATCAGGTGCTTTTAGCATCACCCAGGGAGTGAAACCAGCCCAGATCTGTTGATCCCAGCAGGTCTGGAGTCGTTTCCCCCAGCTCAGGGTGCTGCTGTCACACTTCCCCATCCCCTTTTTTTCCTGTTAATTCCATCCCAGAGACACCAGCAAAGCCCCAGGCTGTGATTCCAGGTGCTTCCCTGATTTCTGCCCTTTTGCATTGGCTCTTTCCAGGCTTGTTTGGGTGGGAAGGATCCCCTGGCACCGAGGTCTCCCTGCTCAGCCTGGCCCAACTCATGGGGCAGGGCTCCCATCCCAGGCAGGGAGGGAATCGTGCTGTGTCTGCCCACCCACCACCCATTCCTGGGAATTTCACCATCCCTGATGCCCCTGGGAAGAGACCCAGAGGGGTTCCTGCAGAGCTGAGGGGTTTTTGTGTGGCTGTCACTGCAGACACGCCAGCCAGGTGCTCAGTCCAATTCCCAAATTCAGATGGGAAGGGGGCAGGAACAGGCCTGGGGCAGGAATGGGGCAGGAATGGGGCAGTAACAGGGCCTGGGGCAGGAATGGAGCAGGAACAGGGCCTGGGGCAGGAAGGGGGCCTGGGGCAGGAACAGGCTGGGGCAGGAACAGGGCCTGGGGCAGGAACGGGGCCTGGGGCAGGAATGGGGCAGGAATGGGGCAGGAATGGGGCAGGAATGGGTCAGGACAAGGGCCTGGGGCAGGAACAGGGCCTGGGGCAGGAAGGGGGCAGGAATGGGGCAGGAACAAGGCCTGGGGCAGGAATGGGGCAGGAACAGGGCCTGGGGCAGGAAGAGGGCCTGGGGCAGGAATGGGGCTGGAATGGGCAGGAACAGGGCCTGGGGCAGGAATGGGGCAGGAATGGGGCAGGAACAGGGCCTGGGGCAGGAATGGGGCAGGAACAGGGCCTGGGGCAGGAATGGGGCAGGAATGGGGCAGGAACAAGGCCTGGGGCAGGAAGGGGGCCTGGGGCAGGAATGGGGCAGGAATGGGGCAGGAACAGGGCTGGAACAGGAACAGGGGCAGGAACAGGGGCAGGAACAGGGCCTGGGAAGGAATGGAGCAGGAACAAGGCTGGGGGCAGGAATGGAGTGGGAATGGGGCAGGAATGGGGCAGGAACAGAAATTGGAGCAGAAATGGTGCAGGAACAGGGGCAGGGGCATGGTCTGGGGCAGGAATATGGGGCAGGAATTGGGCAGGAATGGGGCAAGGAATGTAGGGCAGGAATGGGGCAGGAACAGGGTCCTGGGGCAGGAATGGGGCAGGAATTCCTGCCCTCGCTTGCCCCACAAATCCTCTGGCCAAAGCACAGCCAGCATTCCTCACCTGGCTCACCCCAGGATGAGCCGCAGGAGCACGGAAATGAGCCCAAATCCTGCCAGAGGGGCCAGGAGCTGCAGGGAGAGGGATGAGGATCCCCATCCTCAGGTGTCCGAACCCAGGGAGATCTCTGAGGAGTCCCTGGGAAAGATCCCACTCCAAACAGGCTCATCCCGTCTCTCTTTTTGCCCTCCCCACTCCCGCGTTCACCCAGCGAGGAGGTGACCGCCGTCCGTCTCCTCTTTATTAAAACACCCCAGGATTCTCCCCCCGTGAGCTGCTGCCCTTGGGGACGGCAAGAAAAGGATGTCAGGGAGCTGGAGGGGAGGGGCTGGGAAGTGGGTCATGCCCTTCAGGAGAGCTGGCAGCCCCTCAAAGTGGGGCAGGCGGCGAGCCTGGGGACGCTGGCACCGCCGGCCCCGATCCCGGCGAGGTTCTGGGCCTGGAGCTGCTGCTCCCAAACGGTGCCACCAGCTCTGGCAGCCCCCAGCCAGCAGCAACTCGTCCCCTGATTGCGTCACCTTGGATAAAAGGGAATTATTCAGGCCCTGGTTTCAGCTGGAACAAGACAGTGAATTAACTGAGGGTGGGTGTGTGCTCTGAGCCCCCCTGCCCGCCAGCTCCCAAACCAGGAGATCAAGGGGTTAAGGCACTCAGGGAGGTTTTGTGGAGGTTAGAAAATGTCCATTTCCTTTGGAAAACAGGGGGGAAAACCCAAAAAGGGGCTTTGAAACAGATCCCCCAGCAGTGGTTTAATAGAGAGTGGTTGCAGCCGCCACTGGGCACAGGGAGGGTCTGGGCTCTGCTCCTGGAGCTGTGCCCACCCTGGCTGGGCATGGCCAGGCCCTCTGCACCCCTCCTGCTGTCCCATGTCCCATCTCCAGCCATCTCCTGCCTTTGGGTCCATCCAGTTGTCCCCACCAAAGCCTCAGCAGCCTCCACCACCCAGGAGGTGCCCTCATGTCAACCACCCCAGTGCCCCTGCGCAGCTCTCAGGGGGTGCCACCACCCCAAAATCACCCTCACCATGCCCAAAATCATCCCTACCACCCCCAAATCAACCCCACCACCCCCAAATCAACCCCACCACCCCAAAATCTTTCCCACCATGCCCAAATCATCCCCACCATCCCCAAATCAACCCCACCACCCCCAAATCTTTCCCACCATGCCCAAATCAACCCCACCATCTCCAAATCAACCCCACCACCCCCAAATCTTTCCCACCATGCCCAAATCAACCCCACCACCCCAAAACTGTCCCCACCACCCCCAAATCATCCCCTGTGCTGCAGAACATTTGTCCCCACTGCTCTCAGGTGGACAGTGGGACACGGGACATGTCCCAGGCTCATCCCAAGCCCTGAGAAGGCACCAGGGCCAAAACCTCTCAAGGGGTCCCACCACCCCAAATCTGTCCCCACCACCCCCACATCATCCCCTGTGCTGCAGAACAGTGTCCCCACTGCTCTCAGGTGGACATGGGACACGTCCCAAGCCCCGAGAAGGCGCCAGAGCCAAAGTGGAGCTTCCAAATATTTTTGTTCTCTCATTCACTTGGGGGGTGGAGGGGGGAGAAAGGAAGGGGGGAGAAGGCAGAAGAAGGGGAGGGGGACAAAGGGGGTTTAATAGGCTCCAGTGACAGCACAATGTCCACATTGGGAAAAGATTAATGACGAAAATTAATCGCATGACCTTTCTTTCGAGGAGCTGGAGGTGAGGCGAGCCATTAAAGCCTCTTATGTTGTAATTAACGTTTGAGGGGAGAAAAGACTGGCTTTGGAATGGATGCGATCATTTAATTAGGGTTATGCGTCAGTGCCACAACAGGTTCAGAGAAGTCATAATTTAACTATAGCTTTAAATTACCCAGTCAGAGCCAGGCTGGCAGGGTTTAATGGCAGGGAAACGCCGCCACCAGGAGCGGGGAAAACACATTCAATAAACACCTCGGCACGGCAGAGGGACAGGGACACGGCCCTGGGGGCAAGGAGGGTGTCCTGGGGCACGGCACTCGGGGTTGGTGGGGTCAGAATGCTCTGAAATCAGAGCCTGAGCTGCCTGCAGACGGATTTGCACCTCGTGTGTTCTCCCTGAGTGAGGTTTTGCCCAACTCAGAATTCACCCACCAGCCCTGATTTCCCCCCTTTATCACCCCGCTGGACACAGGTTGTGACTCAAATCATGTTTGGGTGCAGTGACCCAAGGGGTGGCTCAGCAGAAATTCATTTTTGGTGCTTCTGGGCAGGAAACTCAGGATGGTTTGAGTGGCAATGTTGTGAAATCAGAGCGGGACAGAGCCTGAAGCAGCCACATTTTCACCTTGTGTGTTCTCCCTTGAATGAGGTTCCCCAGCTCAGAATTCACCCACCAAGCCCTGATTTCCCCCTTTATCACCCTGCTGGACACTCAAAATCATGATGTCCCAATGGTTTGGCTCAGCAGAAATTCATTTTTAGGTGCTTCTGGGCATGAAACTCAGAGTTGGTGGGGTCAGAGATGCTCTGAAATCAGAGCCTGAGCTGCCTGCAGCCGCATTTGTGTTGTCTCTGAGTGAGGTTCCCCAGCTCAGAATTCACCCCACCAGCTCTGATTTCCCCCTTTTTCACCCTGCTGGACACTCAAGACACGTTTGGTGCAGTGACCCAAGGGGTTGGCTCAGCAGAAATTCATTTTTGGTGTTCCTGGGCAGGAAACCCGGGGTTTGGTTTGAGTGGGAATGTTGTGAAATCAGAGCGGGACAGAGCCTCTGAACCACATTTGCACTGCCCTGAATCCTCTCTGAACAAGATTGCCAGGCTGGAATTTCACCCACCCGCCCTGATTTCCCCTTTTTTCACCCCATTGGACACAGGTTGTGACCCAACCATGCCAGGCACAGTGAACAAAGGGGGTGGCTCAGCAGAAACTCATTTTTGGTGCTTCTGACCATCACCTGCAACCACACCAAGGAGCAAAACCGAGGTGTCTTTACAGATAAGAGTTCAGAGAAGAAACCAGGAATTCTTTTTCCCTTCCAGAGGAAGAATTCACCTTAAAAATTCCAATAAAACACTGATTTTCCCTTCCTCTTAGTAGGAGCCTCCCTTGGTGCAGGCAGGAATTTTTGTCACTTTTGTTGATGATAAGGGAGCCCACCCTGGGGGGTTCTGGGAGATTGATTACAGGAGGAAAAGTTGGATTTTCTTGGACTTTGGCACAGGGAAGAGATTTGGAAAGGAGGTGAAGGTGGCTGTGTGGAGCCTGGCAAAAAGCTATGTGAGAAATGAGCGTCACGTTGGATGGATTGTTAAGGTTCAAAATTAAAACATATACAATATTGCCTATGCCAAGAGCTCTCTAATCATAAATCAGCTCCCCTGACCCCTTCATAATCATGAGATTGCCCTAAAGAGCAGGAGATTTTACATAATAATAAATGGGAAAGGGTTTTTTTGCTTTTTTTAAATTGGCCCTGCTGGTATTCTGAGCCCGCAGTGCTTCCATTTCCAAAGCTGTCTTGGCCAGTGGGAGGATTTTATTTGGTTGGGTGGAATTGGTTTGGTTTTGCTTTGTGAAATTGTACTTTAGGAAAAAATAGACTGGAAAAAAAAGAAAGAAAAAGAAAAATAGTCCTTCTTTTGGCAACAGAAAACTTGGGATTTGGGAAGAGCCAAGTGCCAGAAATCAGCATCAAATTATATTCTGTAAAAATATATTAGTAAAATTGTATTCTGTAAAATCTGCATGAAGTTATATTCTATATCAAATTTCTGCATCAAATTATATTCTGTAAAATTATATCCTGTAAAAAAACCTCCAAAAGATTTTTTGAGGGGTTTGTGGGTTTTTTTGAGGTTTTTTTTACATTTTTACTGGAAGCCCCATCCTTGGGGACCCCAGTGACCCCCTGTCCTGGGCCCTGCCCTCCCAGTGGCCGTGGTGGCCATGGGGCTCATCAATCCAGCCCCTGAGTGCCCCATAAACCCCAGTGCCCTCAGAAGAGAGGGAAAATGGAAATGACTCCTCTCCTTCACGGAGGTCTCGTGGCCTTAAAACTTAATAGTCTCTCAAATGCCGTAATGCAAGAGGGGACTTTTATGGACTCGACCAGGGGATAATATTATTAAGGTGTGTTATTATATTAATTCCAATATTTCATGACATGGGGAGGGGGGGGAGAGGGGGGAAGGATAAAAACCTTTCCCTGGGGAGCTCTGGGGTGGGTTATGCCTCCCCAGGGATGCTCAGAGTGGTCACAGAGGCTGATGGGGCAGCACAAGGCCTGGCCAACCTCGGTGGTTTTCCAGAGTCTCGGGTTTTTGGTTGTTAATTGCAGCCCCCAGATGTGCAGGATGTCTCTGTTTCGGCCCAAAGAACGAGTCTGGACTCTTCACTTTTCGGTCTTGAGGTTGTTTATTAATTCTTATCTATAAAATTTTCTTTCTGCCCAGCCGAGGTCTGCTCAGCAGGGCAGCCACAGGCACTCTGACCACCCCAGGGCGGTGTTGTCCTTTTATACCACAAACTACATAATATAACATATTTACACTTAATTCCCAATACCCATCACCTATGTTAGACAGTGCACTTCTACTCTAAACCAATCCCAAAGCGCCAACATCACTGCAGAAAATGGAGACCAAGAAGAAGAAGAAGAAGAAGAAGAAAGGCTGGACATGCCCAAGTCTCTCCATCTTGTCCCCATAACCCCCATTCCAAAAATCAACGTTTTCACTTTTTATACTACAAACTACGTATAACAAATTTACACTTAATTCCCAATACCCATCACCTATGTTAGACAGTGCACTTCTACTCTAAACCAGTCCCAAAGTGCCAACATCACTGCAGAAAATGGAGAACAAGAAGAAGAAAGGCTGGACATGCCCAAGTTCCTCCATCTTGTCCCCATAACCCCCATAGCAAAAATCCTCAAATCTACATTTTCACTTTTGATACTACAAACTATGTATGACATATTTACACTTACTTCCCAATACCTATCACCTATGTTAGATAGTTTCTCTCTACTCTAAACCAATCCCTAAGTGCCAACATCACTGCAGAAAATGGAGAACAAAAAGAAGAAGAAGAAGAAAGGCTGGACACGCCCAGATTCCTCCATCCTGTCCCCATAACCCCCATTCCAAAAATCCCAAAATCTACATTTTCACCCTGTGATCATTTTGTTATTACACTATTCAAGCCTCTGTGACTTTCAGGTCCTCATACAAAGCTGGTAGTTTGCTCCAGGGGTCAAAATCAAACCCACAGGTGTTCTGGGCTGCGTGCCAGGGTCTGGGGTCCTGAGCAGCTCTGGACACCCAGAGGGATGCGCTGAGTTCCGACACCAGAGGGGACAGCAAATGTCCAGGGATTTCCTTTCCAGTCCCACCAGAAATCTCCATCCCTCAACTCCTTCTCCTCCCAAACAAGCGCCGCACCGTCGTTCCCTTGCCTAACCCCACCTCTTCCTCCTGCACTCCCCATTTCCATTTTCCCATTTCCCATTTTCCTTTTCTCTCCTTCTGCTTCTCCTCCCTGGCCAAGCCCAAGCTCCTGCAGGGATTTTGGAGCCCAGCCACTGCCCAGCTCTCACCGTGTGTGGGCAACCCCAAACAAACAGTGGGTAAATAGAATCCCCCCCTCTGTCTCACACACATTTTCCCCATTACCTCCCCTAATACTGTCCTGAGTTCAATGTTGCTTTTTGTCTCTCCCAAACCCCTCCTCCTCCTCCTCCTCCTCCTCCCTGCAATTTATTCCAGCTGTGCAAACCTGGCTGCTGTGCCCGCTGCCCCACGGGCGGGGTGGGTGACTGGCAGTAGGAGAAGCCCCTCAGAGCCCTGTGGATAATGGATCCCACATGTAAAGCTAAATATCAACCTTTTTTAAAAATTTTTTTAAATTTTTTTAATCACAGAATTTTAATTTTTTTTAAATTTTTTGCAGGATCTGTGGTGCACAGGGATTCAACTGCCCAGGGATTCAACTGTCCCATCCCCACACTCAAAGTCACCACCTCGTTTTCCTCTGCAGGAAAACCTCCATGAGCTGGGAAAGGCACCCAGGAGCTGTCACATCCCAGCTGGATGCCCCAAACAGCTCAGATCCAACATTTTTGGATCCCTGGGCAGCTACTGGAGACAAACCCAGAGTAAACCCCGTGCATTATTCCCATCCCACAGCGCTGCATTATCCACAACCCATCCTTGTGCTGAGCATAAAGAGCTCAGAGCACCAAATCCTCCCATCTCAATGTTGTTTTATTTCCTTTTTTTTTTAAATTTAATAAATATACTTTTTTTTAAATTTAATAAATACACACTCTGCCAGAGCCAGCAGAGTTTGGGGCCAGCCCTGTGCGTGTCTGTCACCCAGAGTGACACCCAGGGGACAGGAGAGCCCCAGCCCTGGGGATGGGGGGGGAAGAGCCTCACTAAACCCTTAAAGACCACTTGATTTAGCAGGAGGCTTTAGCTAAGCACTGGCTCCTGCTGGGCTATTTTTCCTGGTTTCCCTGTGGTCTCAAAGAGAGGAATTCCCATCAGGAATTCCTGTCAGAGCTCAGGGAAGTGCTGGGAGAGGTGGGCTGGTGGCTTTCGGGAGGGTTTGAGGCACAAGTGGCACATTCTCGTTGTCCCTTTGCCCTTTGCCATCCTCTGGGTCTCCCTGGGGGTCACATCTGTCTCACCACATGGTTTTAGGTTGATGAGGGTTTCCAGATGCCACTTTTCCCATTTTTCCCACTTTTTTCCACCCCGGGGAGCTTCTCCTTGCCCAGCCCCTGTCACCATCCACACCTGGCAGCAGAGAAAACCTGTTCCACGTCCTCCTGGTGACACCAGCCCAGCCTGGAGATCTGGGGAAAGAAGCTCAGCTGAGGGTCCCCATCCAAAATTAACATCCACTGGCTCTTCCACCTCCCGGAAAATCCAAATCCACCAAGTGCGGGCAGCGTTTTGTGACACCCACACATCTTTGTCACCCCCAGAACACAGCTCAGCTCTGCCCAAAAAACAAAGCTGGGTCATCAGTCAGCTCACAATCTTCTCCCCTGTCTGTCCCCTGCAAATAAAAAAATTAAAAAAAAAATTAAATTAAAGAAAGCAAACCAGAATTGGAGGAGCAGAGTATGGATGAGCTCCACCCCACCACGAGGAGCTGATGAACCTCTGCTTTTAAATACTGGTTTTAGAAGAGGAGGAGGTTGTAAAACGAATAATTGGGAGTTGCTCTCCTGTCCCTGAGGCAGAGCAGAGGCCTGGGACTGCTGCATTCCCTGAAAGAAAGATCCTGGCTCCTCCAGAGGGAACATCTGCTCCATAAATGTTGTCTCCCACTTGATGGAATCCGCTGGGAAAGGTGTGGATTTGTTCCAGATGGGGAGCCCTGCTCTGGATTGAGCCCAAAATCTGAGCCCTGCTGAGGGATTGTGTCCCTGCTGCTCCCCAGCAGGAGGCAAAGCCAAAAACCAGAGTGCAAGGGGAAGGGGCAGGGATGAAGTGCCAGCTCCTGCTGCCCCCTGCGCCCCTTCCTGCTCTCCCTGCTCAGGATGGGGGTGCTGAGATCCCCCTGTGGGACATTCCTGGTCCTTCCAAAGGGTAAAACATTGGAGAGCAGGATGGAGATCCCCAGAGGAGAGCTGGTGCTGAACCCCAAGGGCTGGGAGATGGGGAACAGGGCCAGGACACTGGGATGGAGCAGGGCTGGGGCTGCCTGGTAATTCCTGTGTCCTTGTGGGGACACAAAGGTGGGGAGAAGAAAGGGGAGGAAAGGGCCTGGATTTCCCCCAGATGTGTGGCGGGCCCAGATGATTGATGGCATCTGTCTCTCGCTTTATTAAACTTGTGCAGCCCCGTTCAGCCAGGGATTTGCAAGAGGCTTAATGAGCATTAGGGAGGAATCTCCTGGCAGGACAGGCAGATTTCAGGGGTTTGCCGAGCCACTGGCAGGAAATGTCCTGCAGGACAGGGCCAGGGACCCGCCGAGCTCGGGGCTGTGCCCGTGCTGGTGTCACCTCACCCTGGGGACACTGGGGTGGCAGCAGGGCTGGTGCTGGGTGAGCAGAACACACCTCTGTGCACTGCCAGGCCGGGGTTTGGCAGGAATGGGGGTCAGCATGTGCTGCCTGCAGCCTGTGCCGGGCTCAGAGCTCTGACGGGAACATCCTGAGTGACAGATCACCAGCGTGCTCGGGGACAAGTGTGACAGTCCCTTCCTGTGGGGACCAAAGGGGTTTTGAGAGACAACCCGGAGCCCTGGGTCTGTCCTGGCCTCTGCCAGCCCTCTCCTGTGCAGCCTTTTCTTCCCCTTCTCCTATCGGATAAGGGATTTCAGGATGCCAAGGCCCATGTCAGACACCTGCTATTCCTACAAGGTGTGGCAAATATAATCCTAAATATTTCATATTTATAATAATATTGACACAAACAAAATTTATTTATATAAACATAAATGTTTATAATAATATATAATTAATTTCGATAAAATAAAGTTAATTCCAAATATATCTGATATGTATGAAATTAATATAAAATTACTTTCGATAAAATGAAAATAATTTCGAATACATCTGATATTTATGAAATTAATATAAAATTAATTTCGATAAAATGAAAATAATTTCAAATACGTCTGATATTTATGCACGTCTGCGGGCAGACTGGGCCAGGCTGGCAAACTTTTCGCCAAATATTTGCAAATTGTGATGGAACAGAGAAGTTTCTGGGCTACAGAAGAGCACGGTGCCTTCCCTCCCTGCGAGCCCAGGCCCAGGAAAACAGGATATTCCCGAGTGGGTGGTGCTTGGAAGGGCCCAGGTGAAGGGAAAAGCCCCAAGCCCTGGGAACACGCAGTGCCTCGCTCCTCCCAGCCCTGCAGGTCACATTCCCGTCATCCCGAGCCTTCCCTGCATCGCTTCAAAGCCTTTTTGCGATGGAAGACACCCCTGGATGAGGCACAGGAAACAAGTCTGCCTTTCCCGCTGCCAATCTCTCCTCTAATCCCTCACCCACGTCAGCCCCAGCTCCATCCCCACCCTGCGGCCTGGGCACGTCACCATCGCAAGTCTCTGCACAAACTCCGGCCTCTGACGCTTTCAGATGGGAGCACTTGGCTTTCTTTGCATCCAAATCCCCATTTTTCACTTCGTGGGGTTTGGGGTTGTTTTTTTTAAACCCTCTGCCTTGGCCATGCCAGCTCGAGGCTTTGGTTTGTGTTTTAAAAGCGAGGCCGTTCAAGGTGTTGCTGCCACAGGGCTCGGGCTAAAGGCTTCCCCGACAGCTTTGAAATGATCAGGAAAGGGGATTTGGGGAGAAAGTGGATCCCTGTGGATCCTGGGGGCTGCCCAGGGAGGTGATTCCCTCCAAAGCCTGCAGTTCAGCCCAGCCCCACTCAGAACGGGCCCTCTGGCCTCCCATCCCTGCTTCCTCCTTCCCCCAAGCCTCCCCTCCTCTCCTGCCTCCTCCTCCTCCTCCGCTTGTTTTTCTTATTTTAATTTTTTTTTTTTTTTGGCAGGGATTTTTTTTTCTTTTTTTTCTTTTTTTTTTTTTTTCGGTGCCTCTCTTTGTCAGAATTAGTCAGGGCTGAACTGCCTGCGCTCCCCAAGGAGACCCCATTTCACCCTGCCTAAAGTTCACCGCCTTGTCAAACCGAGCTAATCTCCTGCCGGGGAAGGAAAAAGGCTCATTTCAAACTGCTGCACACTCGGGGAGAGCCTGGGGGGAGGGAGGAGGTCTTCCTGGCTCCAGCCTGAAAAGACCCCGGACAATAATACCCCTTTTGTTCTAGGACAGTGGGAGGGGGCTCGGCGGTAGGAATGAAAGATGGGGGATATTAAAGGAGCAGGTGAAAGACATGAGTCTTCAACAGGCCCAGATAAGAGCCGACCCCCTTCTAATCTGGCTGGGAGCTTATTATCTCCCTGCCACAGTCATTACCATTAATATTAAATATGAAAAAAAAAAAAAAAAGAAAGAAAAGAAAACTGCACACCAGACAACAACCCCAAAGAGGCGGCTTTGAGGCGGTGGGACTGCCAGAGCTCCGGTCAAACTGCAGCCAGGCTCAGGAGGGGAGGCCTGGGATCCTCAGGGATGCTCCAGACTGCTCTGCCTGTGAGTGTCCCTTTGAGGAACAGCGTTTGATGCCAAAAGTGGCTGAGCCAGAGGCTCTTTGGAGTAAAAAACAGCGAAATTGGGGGTTCTAGGCAAGTGTAGAGTCTGAAAAGCCCAGCCCAGTGAGGGAAGGGGAAAAGCTGGCACAGGGGAGCGCTCACTCCCTGTCCCCTGTCTGTCACCAAGAGCTGCCCAGTCCCCTCTGTGTCACCTCCTGTCCATGGCAAGGTGTCCCCAAACCCACTGTGCATCACCTGGGCTCAGTCTCTGAGTGTCCCCCAGTCTCTGAGTGTCCCCCAGCTCTGCCCCTGCCACAGGTGGCCTTGGGGAGAGCCCTTTGGTGGCTCTTTGTCCCCCGTGTGTGCCTGTGAAGGTTTCCTTTGTTCCAGGAGCTCTCGGGGCGGGGATGCTCAGAGCTGTTTGCTCAGCGCTCGCCCCAGCAGCCCCTCGGCCTCGGTAAATACCAGCGAGCCCCGCTGCCTGCAGCAGTCCTGGCTGAGCAGCAGAGGCACAAAAATTCCCTTCCCAGCACTGAGAGAGGAGTTTCCAGCTCAGCACAGCGCTTGGCTCTGCTGGACTTCCACAGACCCCGTTTCTGATGCGTTTTGTCCACGCAGAAGGGGTGGATTTGGGATTTGGGGGTTCCCCTGTGCGCCAGCCCACAGAGTGATGCTCCCAATCGCCCTCAGGGGCTGAGCTGCTCTCAGGCAGTGCCAAATTCCCTCCTCAAAGCCCCCAAGGGCTTCCAGAAGGGGCTCTTTGTGGCTGTGCTGGCAGGGCTGGGATGTTTGCTGTCCCTGTGACCCCTCCGGCCACCTCCCGCCCTCCCTGGCAGCTCCTGCTCGGCTGGATGGGGATGGGATGGGATGGGATGGGATGGAGATGGAGATGGAGATGGGGATGGGATGGGATGGGATGGGATGGGATGGGATGGGATGGGATGGGATGGGATGGGATGGGATGGAGATGGGGATGGGGATGGGGATGGGGATGGGGATGGGGATGGGGATGGGATGGGATGGGATGGGATGGGATGGGATGGGATGGGATGGGATGGGATGGGATGGGATGGGGATGGGATGGGGATGGGGATGGGATGGGATGGGATGGGATGGGATGGGATGGGGATGGGATGGGATGGGGATGGAGATGGGGATGGGGATGGGAACAGGAATGGGAATGGGAATGAGAAGGGGAATGGGAATGGGAACAGGGATTGGAATGGGAATGGGATGGGGATGGGAAAGGGAATGGGAACATCAATGGAAATGGGAATGAGAATGGGATGGGGATGGGGATGGGGACGGGAACAGGAACAGGAACAGGAACAGGAACAGGAACAGGAACAGGAACGAGATGGGGATGGGAACGAGAATGGGAATGGGAACAGGGATGGGATAGGGATGGGAATGGGAATGGGGTTGGGATAAGGAATTGGAACAGGAACGAAACGGGAATGGGAGTGGAAATAGGGATGGGAACAGGAACGGAGGAATCACCCATCCTTGCAACTCCCCCCTCCCGTTTTTCCAAGCTCCATCCATTCTCTGTTCTGCTCTGGATTAGATCAGATAAGATTAGATAAGCAGCTCCTTATCTAATCTGGGATCGATGAGTGTGCCAGGCAAGGGATGTGGCACTCCAGGAGAAACCAGGAATCCTCTGGGCATCTCCCACTTTAAAGGACTTTTTTTTCCCTCTGCTGATCTCAAAGCTCTCAGCTCATTATTTAATTAATTCTCTTTTAAAAACCAGTTTTAAGTCTTGAGACAAGCCTTTGACACACACACACACACACAGAGGAGAAACCACATCAAGTGCAGGGAACCAGACAGCCCCAAAAATAACCCCAATTCCCAGGGCTGCTTCCACGTCCAGGCAGTTCCGGAGATGTTGCTTATTCTGGTCTTAACAAATATTAATTAAACCTCCGAGGAGGGTTGTTTGTTGTCTCTTTTGCTCTTGACACAACAAAAATAAGCTGAAGAAGCTCCAAGAGCAGCAGAGAATTGTGTTTGCTCAATATGGGCGATTTCCCTGCTCCAGATGGGTTTTCTGGGAGGTTTTCCCCTCCTCTCCCGTCACAGCAGTGGAAATTTCAACAGAAAATGGAGTTTTGCACCTTAATTTTAAATAAAACCAGGTTGGGACAACTCAGCCTTCTCATGAGAGCCCCAAATTCCTCAATTTTTTGGGGGGGAAACGGCTCCAGCGGCCGAAATTTTGTAGTTTGGGCTGGTGGATCCATGGGAATGCTCGGGATCCCGGAGCTCCTGGGGGATGGGATGAGCTGTGGTTGTGGCTGTGGTTGGGGTTATCATCACCAGCCCCCAAACAGGGCTGGTGGGAAGGAAGAGCCTCGCCCAAGGACAGGGAAATCTGCCGCTGGAATCCGCTGTGGGAATTCCGCGAGAACATGTGGTCGCCCACAAGGGAGGAAATGGGGGTTGCTCTGCTGGAAATGGGAGTTTTCCTCCAGGGAAAACGAAGGATCTGCCCCAGGGATCCTCCAAATTGTGCAGATCATCCCTGGATTTCCCATTTTTTGGGAGTGAAGGGCATCCCCAGCCCTTGTGCAGTTTGGTTTTCCATGGAAAATTGAGTTATTGCTGGAGAAAAAGGCACGGGGATGTGTGGGGAGGAAAGGAAGGGATGTAAATCCCACCAGCACTGGGTCTTTCCTCAATTTGGGACAGGTTGGGTGAAAATTGGGAAAGAATTCAGGGGGTTCCCCGTGTGGCTGTGGCCACCCAGGGGTGCTGGGCCACCAGATTTTCCAAAAGGAAAAGGAAAAAAGAAAAAAAGGGATGGAAATCAAGAGGGGGAGGGAAAGTGAAATTAGTAAAATAAGAGGATAAAAAAAAAAAAGAAATAAAGGAGAAGAAACTTTCCTGACACAGAGCAAAAGGAGAAGGAGTTTCACAAAGCGACACTTAATTCCAAGCTTTTCCTTTGCCTTTTCCACCTCGGAAGCATGAAAGCAGCTAAATTAGCAAAACAGAAGTAAACTGTTGACTGCTTCATTGCAGGATTAAGTGTGATAAATGGAGGTTTTGTTCAGCCTCTGTCCAGATGTTGTGTCTACGCTGGGTGTTTTTTCTTCCTTTTTTTTCCTTCTTCTCCTCCTTTTTTTTTAATTTTTTTTTTTTTTACATTCTTGGCCCCAATCCCATATATATTTTGGATACTGCAGGGAGTATATAATATCATTGGAAAATGATGTGGTCTGGTAACCTTTTAAATAACATTTCCTCCCTCCTCTCTTTTCTAATAGTTTGTTTTTCTTTCCATGTTTGCCTTTTATTGGGGGGAAATTTTGCTTGGAAATTAATGAGGCCAAGGTTTGAAAACAAACCAAACAAACAACCCCCCCAAAAAAGCAAGAAACACCCCAAACCTCACTATTTCCCCTCTCCATTTAGGGGGAGGGAAAAGAGTTAAGGGACTTGTAAGGGCACAGGCCAAGGATGTGTTTGGGACTTTTTTTTTTTCTCTGTCTAGAAAACCTTCCTGATTATTTTTTAACATTCCCAGAGCACTCAGCCCAGGAGCCAGGCTGGGCTTGGGGCAGCACTTTCAGTTCCTTGCTCTGTTTGTGTTGTCAGAGCCCCCAACCCCAAAAGCACAATTTTTTGGCTTTTTTTTTCTATGGATCAGAAGTACCTGTTGCTCCTGGAACTGCTGGATTGGCCTTTCCTAAATTTTTCCAGCATCCAGACCCCCAGTTTTAGGGATTTTGGGGGTGACAGTGGCGAGGACAGATCCCAGGTGAGGTGTCCAACCCCTTCCCCACAGCCAGGCACCATTCCCTGGGATTTTATGATTTTATCACCCCCTCCAAAAATAGAAAAATTTCTTTTTTTAACATCCCAAATGTTTTGGAAATGGCCAGGGGCTGCCAGCAGCGGGTTCAGTGCTCCAGCTCTGTGCTTCCCTCATCCTTCCCCTGCTCCCTGTGGGTTTTTGGTTCTTTTTTTTTCCAGAGTCTACCTTAAAATCCCATCCTGCTGCTGGCTGAGCCTCCCTTGGCTCGGGAGCCTCCGGGAGAGGAGCCCGGCCCAGGCTAAAATTGCTCTGTTGAGTCACCAAGGGCTGGCAAAGCCAGGCCGGGCACCCCTGGCAGGGCAGGGACTGCAGAATTTGGGGTCTGACCCTCCCTGCAGGTGGGGAGAGGAAAATTTGGGGTCTGAGACACCAGTAGGGTTTGGGGTCTGACCCACTGGTAGGGTGAGGAAAGGAGAATTTGGGGTCTCACCCTCCCTGCAGGTGGGGAGAGGAGAATTTGGGGTCTCACCCCACAGCTGGGGGAGGAAAGGATGGGGAATATCCCTATGGAAATGCCATGGGAATGGCCAGCATGGATGGGGAATATCCCTGTGGGAATGCCAGGGGAATGGCCAGCATGGGAAAGGGAATATCCCTGTGGAAATGCCATGGGAATGGCCAGCATGGGAAAGGGAATATCCCTATGGAAATGCCATGGGAATGGCCAGCATGGATGGGGAATATCCCTGTGGAAATGCCATGGGGATGGCCAGCATGGATGGGGAATATCCCTGTGGAAATGCCAGGGGAACGGCAAGGATGGAAAGGGAATATCCCTGTGGAAATGCCAGGGGAATGGCCAGCATGGGAAAGGGAACATCCATGTGGGAATGCCAGGGGAATGGCCAGCATGGGAAAGGGAACATCCTTGTGGAAATGCCAGGGGAATGGCCAGCATGGATGGGGAATATCCCTGTGGGAATGCCAGGGGAATGGCCAGCATGGATGGGGAATATCCCTATGGAAATGCCATGGGGATGGCCAGCATGGAAAACCCCCATGGATGCTGCCCCTGGTTGAGGAGCAGTGCCCCCAGTGCCACCAGGCTGTCCTGGCACTGCTCACCCCACCCTGGACACCCCTGTGTCCTGAGCGCTCTGTTTTTTCCACGGGGACACCAAACAAACCCCCAGAGAAATCCAGAAGAAATCCAGGTGAGAATTCCAGCAGATAAAGCCGCGGCCGCTCCCGGCCGTAAACACCTCGGAGAGCCGCTCGCAGTTTTTCTCCCCAGCATCACCTCCCTGCCTCCCCTCCTCTCCCTCTCCTTCCTCCCCCCTCTCTCTCCCTCTCTCTTAAGGTAGCAGCGTGGGAGCTCTGCCAAAACGCTGCGGTCCCGTGGGGAAGCTTTGCTCTCACTGAAAGAGCCCCTGCGCCTGCCAGCCCAATTAAAACAACGTGCAAGGAAAGCAGCATCTGGAATTGCGCTGCTCTCACAGCCAAGTCACAATTGTTTAGTCTGAAAGTCGGTTCAGGGAGAGCGGGGCTGGCGGGAGAGCAGTGGCCCCCACATCTGGATTTGCGGCTAGACAGCCTCTTTGGCTGCAGGCCTGTGTGCATGTGCATTTTTAACTTTAGGATATGCTGACAAGTTAAGAAGTCAGAAAGTCAGTCACAGTAACAGCCTCCGCGGCCCCTTCCTCCCTCCGCCCCTTTCTAACACACACACGCAGTTGACTAAATACAATTTTCTGACATCCTTTCATCTGGAGAGAGTTTCTTCCCGTTCCAGCCTGCAGCCCGGGTCCCCGATGAGTTATTTGAGCTGAGCCAACACATGTGAACAAAAAGGCTTCTCTTCGCTCCGTGCTCGGGGGCCCGGCGGCGCTGCCCCCGTTCCACCACCCCTGGGGACAGGGGACAGGGACAGGCTGCCCCTCACAGCAACCCTGGGGGTGCTGCACACCAAAGGGGAGGCTGGGGGCAGCCAAAAAAATGAGCTGCCGAGCCCCCCGGGTCCTGCAGGAGCTGCGTCCTGCTTGAGTCAAAGATTTCGCTCGGATTTCTCTTTTTCTTCCGAGCCTGAGGTGTTGAGGTGTTGGTCGTTCATGCAGGGGGTTGGTCATTCATTTCTTAGGCAAAATGGCAAAATCCATCCCCCCCCTAAAAATGACAGAGAGGGCTGGTCTGAGCTTCTGTAGATGCAGCTCATGGTCACACTGCCATGCCCAGCTTGAGTTGGTTCACTCGGTGCCCAAAAATCCCCCACGGTGGTTTGTGCTGTGCCAGGGGAAAGAGCGCCCAGCAGGATGCCCAGGCAGCCAGCACCAGGTGAGCCCTGCTGACCAAAGCACTGCCAGGAGAGCATCGGGGTGGGTGCAGATCCCATCCTCCTGCAGGACCCAGCCAGCAGAGAGAGCTTCAGAGAAAGCCCTTTTGTCATGAGCAGCTTCCCTCTGAGCTGCCGGGAACTTCTGGGAGCCCGAGGTGTGCCTGGCTCCTGCTTTGTCCCTCCTGCTGTGGTCACTGGGGATAAATGGGGTAAAATCAGGGACAGTTTCAGGCTGGTGCCACCAGACCTGCTCTGGGCTCTGCTCTCAGACCCAGGGGACCCTCACAGAGGCTGCTCCACATCAAGGTCATGATCTCTCAAAAGTGGCCACTGATTTGGGGCAGGGTTTGGCACAGAGATCCCAAGCACCCCACGCTCGTGGATCCCATGGGGAAACACCAACCACCCCAAAACAAACACCATAAATCCAAGCTTTTCCCTCTGAGAAAGCAACATTTTGCTTTTTTCCTTTGGTTTACACATGGAGCTGAGCTTATCCTGCCCCTCACCCCAATGTCAGACCTTTGCTCAGCCCAAATCCCAGGAGTGGGATGGGGGGGATTCCTGGGGATGCCCTGGGATGTTGTGCCCGGGTGGGATGTGCTGCTCCGGTTCCAGCTGCCTCTCCAGGTGTCCCTGCTCCTGCCCCCTGTGCCGCCACCAAACTGGTTTGGCAGCTCCGAGCTCTGTTGTTTCGAAAGGCTCCCAAATACGTGTTGCTCGTGTTGCTCTCAGAGCTCTCCTGGATAAATAAATACCGGCATTTCTGCCCCGACCTTTGCTCTCCGGCCGGGTTTCTCCTAAATGCAGAGCACACAAAACGCCAGGGAAGCCTGAACAGCCCCGTTTCCACGTGCTGACACATCTGGGAACTCTCTTCCCCATCCTCCTCCTCCTTCTCCTCACAAGCCCAGAGCTTGGGCTCAGCAGAGACCCAGAAGCTTCGGAGCTTCTCCCGCCCGGAGCGTGGAGGGGCCGGGGAGGGGATGGAAAAGCTGTGCCATCAATGCCAGCATTCACAAATCCCATGTGGGGCCTCCAGCTCCTTGCAAAGCGCTGGGAAGCCAGGCCACGGTGCTGCAGTGGCTCTCCAGGATGAATCTGCTGGGGTTTTCCTTGATGGCCTCTCACTTTGCGGGGCAGCGAGGTCACATCTCCCAGGGTGGCTTTTGCAATTGTGTCACGAGTCTCGTGGCGGCTGCTGTTTACTCTGAAACCTGTCCCGTGGCTTTGTTCCTGCTGAAACCCTGCGAGATCAGGCAGCCAGGGAGCCCCAGAGGAGAAAAAATATTCACATGGCAGCGAGAGGAAACAAAACCTTCAGCAGCCCAGGCCTGATTGCAAACTCCTCCCGCAGAGCCCGGTGCGGAGCTCGCTGATTTTTGGCGATGCAGGAGCAGCCCCTCGTCCTCTGGCTGGGTGAGGGACGCCCAGGGGATTGGATTTGGAAGTCAGAGCTCGAGGGGATTGGATTTGGAAGTCAGAGCTCAGCATCCTGTGGTGCTGTTGGAAGCAGGGCCCTGCCATCGACAGCTCCCTGATTGAGGGCTGGGTAAACTCGCCTTGTTTACCGACGTGGGTGTCACGGTGACAACAAACAGGTCCCTGCCTGAGTGTGTCATCAGCCAGGGAGGACAGTAAACAAGGAATGACACGTAATGCTGCAGAGCTGCTGGCAGCAGGGAGCAGATTCCTGCTTGGCACGGCACGGGAGCACCTCAAGGGCTCTGTCACTGCCTGGGAAAACACAGGACAAGCAGCATAAAGTGCTTGGAAAAAGGGATATTTTACCCTGTCTCTAGATTCAGGGTGTTTAAGGCAGGGACTGTCTTTATTCCAAGCTTTCCTGGTAATTGTGGCAGGGCTGCCAAGAGAGATCTGTGTGGGCACAACCTGGGCAAAGAGCCCTGGGCAGAGCCAGGGGTGATTTCCAAGCACTGAGGGTGAATGTTCTCCCCACTGCATGGCTCAGCTCCTCCACAAGCTCTTTCAGTCTGTTCTCCCATTTTTCCAGCTGGTATTGGAGTCAGAAACAGCTTCCTCAAAGTGGGATCATCTTGCACTGAAACTCTGGTCCAATTCCTCCCAAAATGTCCCTGAGCTCTTCATTTTCCTCTGCCTCAGGCTCCCAACCTGTGAATGGGGCTGAAAATGCACCGAGACAGGGAAAAGTGCCTGGGATGCGTGTCCTCATCTTCATCCTCATCTCATTCTCACCTTCATCTCATCCTCATCCTCATCCTCATCCTCAACCTCATTCTCACCTTCATCTCATCCTCATCCTCATCCTGGCTGCTCTGGCAGCAGCTCCAATGTCCCTCAGGTTTTTTCCCCAGTGTTTTGTGGCACCTGCTCTGTGACCCAGCTGGAGTGACAGTGGCACATCCATGGAATGCTGAGCTGTCTGTCTGTCTGTCAGTCAGGGCTGAGCAAAATGCAGAATTTCAGGTGGCCCCACAGCGGTCGCTGGGATGAAAAACGTCACGGGAATAATGTCCACGGTGGGACAGCAACTCGGAATACTGGAGCCACAGATGTGCTGTACAGATGTGGAGTTTCAGGAAGGATTCCTCCATGGAAAGGGTGCTCAGGTGCGTGAAAAATGTCACAGGAATAATGTCTGTGATGGGATAGCAACTCGGAATACTGGAGCCTCATCCTCATCTCATCCTCATCCTCATTCTCATCCTCAGACATGCTGAGAATGGAGTTTCAGGAAGGATTTCTCCATGGAAAGGGTGCTCAGGAAAGATTTCTCCATGGAAAAGGTGCTCAGGTGCATGAAAAATGTCACAGGAATAATGTTTGTGGTGGGATGACAACTCAGAATACTGGAGCCTCATCCTCATCCTCAGACATGCTGAGCGTGGAGTTTCAGGAAGGATTTCTCCATGGAAAGGGTGCTCAGGCTTTGGAAGAGGAAGGTTTGGAGTTGCCATCCCTGGAGGTGTCCAAGGAATGCTCTGGTGGGGATCAGGCACAGCTTGGACCTGCTGATTCCGGAGAGCTTTTCCAGCCTCAGTGATCCCAGGATTCTGCGGCCCTGCCAAGGACAAAACTTCTCCTCCTCCTCCTCCTCCTCCTCCTCCCTGCCTGCTCCCCTCCACCCGTGCCACACGCACACCCCGACTTTGGGCAGTTTATTTTATATTTTCCCTCGTAAAGATTTGTGTCCGTGCTGCTCTCCTATCAAAGCCAGCAGTGGCCCCTCGGATAAACATGCGGTCAGAAGACAGAAAACTCCAGGCTCAAACACCGTTCCTTTCACCCAGAGCAGCATAAACTGAGAGGCTTTTAAGAAGGGCGAATGGTTTTCAGTAAATCTCTCATATCAGCAGAAACCTTTGAAAGAGTTTGTTTAAAGGCTGTGGAGATAAACAGCCCGGCCAAGTGTTTGTTTAAGATGTATGTACTCTGTGTCGACTGGTAGGCTGGTATTTATATCCAGGGGGGGGGGGAAAGGAGGGCTGGGAGCTTTTTGACCCTTTGCTGGCTCTGCCTGCGTGGGTTGGGGTGGTTTTGGAGGGGTTTGGGTCCCTGGGTCACCGCTGGGGACAAAACCAGTGGAGTTGTGGGGTGGGTTGGGGGAGCAGCGGTGTTTCCCTGCAGGGGAGGTGGGATGGGCCGTGCCAGGCACTAAACGGGGGATGAAAGGGAGATAAATGGGAGATAAATGGCTCTGAGGGATCCTCAGCCAGGCTGTGCTGGGACCAGCCCTGCAGGGAATGGGATGGAGGAGGGAGGAACAGCTGGGGAAGCTCAGCCCAGGGTGCCCTTGGCCGTGCAGCAGCCTGGGGTTACCTGGGCACCAAAGGCAGCAGCTGAGCCCCACAGCCCCGAGGCCCTGAGCCCTGAAATCCTGTGTCCCTGATCCCAGAGTCCCTGATCCCAATGTCCCTGATCCCAACGTACCTGAGCTCTACATCCCTGAGCATCAAACCCCTGAGCTCCTGAGCTCCCAAATCTTGTCTACCTGATCCCAGTGTCCCTGAACCCCACCATTCTGAGCCCCACATCCTTAAGCCCCAAACCCTTGTGTCCCTGATCCCAATGTCCCCAAGCCCCACATTCCTGAGCCCGGGAGGGAGGGAAGGAAGGAAGTGGCGGAAGGAAGTGGCGGAAGGAAGGAAGTGCGGAAGGAAGGAAGGAAGGAAGGAAGTGGCGGAAGGAAGTGGCGGAAGGAAGGAAGTGGCGGAAGGAAGGAAGTGGCGGAAGGAAGGAAGGAAGTGGCGGAAGGAAGTGGCGGAAGGAAGGAAGTGGCGGAAGGAAGGAAGTGGCGGAAGGAAGGAAGGAAGTGGCGGAAGGAAGTGGCGGAAGGAAGGAAGTGGCGGAAGGGAAGGAAGTGGCGGAAGGAAGGAAGTGGCGGAAGGAAGTGGCGGAAGGAAGGAAGGAAGTGGCGGAAGGAAGTGGCGGAAGGAAGGAAGTGGCGGAAGGAAGTGGCGGAAGGAAGTGGCGGAAGGAAGTGGCGGAAGGAAGTGGCGGAAGGAAGGAAGGAAGTGGCGGAAGGAAGTGGCGGAAGTGGCGGAAGTGGCGGAAGTGGCGGAAGTGGCGGAAGGAAGGAAGGAAGGAAGGAAGGAAGGAAGGAAGGAAGGAAGGAAGGAAGGAAGGAGCGAGCAGGCCCTTTGTTGAGCTGGATCTCCCTGTCAGACCCAGCAGCAGGTCAGTGTTGTGACTGACTGCCTGAGGATCGCTCCCTCAGGGCTAATTACACTCAATTCCCCTTTGAACGACAGCTTTCCCTGGATATGATACAAGGAACCCACTTTTTTTCCATTCACTTAAATTCATGAATTCAGCTGGGCTGTCACCGAGCGAGGAGCAGCCGGGGACTCACAGCACTTCCAGCTCTAACCTGGTGATGTGGGATGGGACAGGGCCCCCACCGTGGAGCAGTTGGGATCCACGGAGCTCCTGATGGATGAGGAGGATGGAAAAGCGCCACACATGGAGCTGGGATGTCTCCCTTCCCTTCCTTCCACCTGGGGTGGCACCACCAGAGCTCCATCCCTTCCTTCCTGACATCCTGGATGCTCCCCTGGGCTCACCCGCAGTGTCCAGGAGTCACCCATCAACAACAAACAGTTAAAAGGAAGAAAATAGGCTGGAAATATCAATGCACTTTGGTAACATAAACCCTGCTTTTAATTTATGCTAATATGTAGGGTTGTGGTGACAGTAAGAACAAAATTACAGAGTGGCTTTCTAGCTGGTAATTATCCCTCCATTTTCGTTGCTCGGGAAGATGGACACACAATTATGCTCTCTTGCTGTATATTAATACGGATCTTGACATCTTCAGCAGACCTGGAGCTGTCATCGGGCTTTTTGTCTACTTTAATTGAAAATTAATGGTTACTGTGTTACCACGGAAACGTGGCAATGGACGCCAATAGCGCTCACATATCAAACAGGCACTGGTGGCATTGTCTGTCCGTGGTGACCTTGAAAGTTAAAAGAAAAACTTAAATATAAAAAAAAAAAAATAATAAATGGTGACAGGGGTAGGAAGGAAGGAAAAAAAAACCCACATGGAAAAGAGAGGGTTGGATGAATTGAGGGGAGGGGAGAAGGGGAAAGAGTGATGGGGAGGAGAACTTGGTGCCTTTGCATCTCCACCGGGAAAAAGAGGGAGCTTTGGGATGACAGAGGTGGAGTGGTGGAGAGGAGAAGGAGGCTGGAGCGTGGCATCCATCAGGATGTCTCCTGCAGCTCCGGGGATTTTTTTGGGCTCCCTCAAGAGATGTTGGGATGAAACCAGGGAACAGAGCGAGCAGAGGAGCCCCGAGCAGGGTGGGCAGCACAGGGAGAAAGTTCACGGGCTCTGTGGAGATAAGAGAGGGGGGGAAAGGCCGGGAAGGCAGGGAGATGGGCTGGAGGGAAGGCTTTGCTTTGGCTGGGAACGTTGCCTGAAGGCTGCAGAGCCTGGGCATTGAGGCTGCCCCACTCTGGAGAGTGTTGGGGGCCAGGCACTGAGACCCCAAACCCCTCAGAGATCTGAGTGTGAGGAGGGGGCACAGGGACCCCCTCCAGCTGAGGACCCAGCCTGCTCTGAAGAGGGTGGGACTGTTTCTCCCTGGAAAAGCGATTTTAGGTAGGTTTGGTTGCTCCTGTCTCGCCAGCTCTCCCAGGAGAAACGCAGCAGCACCAACCCCCGTGGGGGCTGCAGCTGAGGGGGGAACACCCAGAGCAGGATTCGGGGAGGGGGGATTGGGGATTGCTGGAGTGCACACACGCAGCAGCCCTGCTCTGGGGACAGGGGGAGATGGGGAAAGCTCTGTCAGGGTGACAAGTGGCCTTGGGGACACGTTGGAAGCAGCAGCCACAGGGACTGAGGTGCTCCCTGCCTGCCACAGCTCCCAGTGCCCTGGCTTTTCCTGCTCCCTTCTCACTCTCCTTGAGGTTTCCATGATCCTGTTGTTTTTTTGGTGGTTTTTTCCCAGGCTCTGGAGCTCGGCTGCTCTGCTTTTCCTTGGGCAGTAAAACCACCCTGGAGCAAAGGGGTTTGCAGTCCCCACCTTGGAATCCCAGCCCGGGAGGGAGGCAGGGATGTCCTGGCCCAAAAGTGGGGATAGCTTGGTCAGGAAGTGAAGCATTGAGTTTTGGAAACTCCTGGGAAAAGGCAGAGAGAACCAGGGATGGTCCCACGGGGCTGGGCTGGGTCTGCCCGGGCTCCAGCTGCTCCAGGGACAGCAGGATCCTCATGGCCTCCTCCCTGGAAAAGCAAATTGAAAGGGGAAATGGGAAAGGGGAAAGGGGGAAAGGGAAAGGGGAAAAGGGGAAAAAGGAAAGGGGAAAAGGGGAAAGTGAAAGAGGGAAATGGAAAGGGAAGGGGAAAGGGAAATGGGGAAGGGGAAAAGGGAAGGGGAAAAGGGGAAAGTGAAAGCAAAATGGGGAAGGGAAGTGGGGAAGGCGGAAGGGAAAGGGAAAAAAAAGGGGAAAAGGGGAAAAGGGGAAAAGGGGAAAAGGGGAAAGGGAAAGGGAAAAAAAGGGGAAAAGGGGGAAAAGGGGAAAAGGGGAAAAGGGGAAAAGGGGAAAGGGAAGGGGAAATGGAGAAGGGAAATGGGGAAGGGAAAGGGGAAAAGGGGAAAGAGAAAAGGGAAAGGGAAATGGAGAAGAGAAATGGGGAAAGGAAAGGGGAAAGGGAAATGGGAGAAGGGGAAAGAGAAAAGGGAAAGGAGAAGGGGGAAAAAGGAAAGGGGAAAAGGGGAAAGGTAAAGAGGGAAATGGAAAGGGAAATGGGGGAAAGGGAAATGGGGAAAGAGGAAGGGAAAGGGGAAACAGGAAAGGGAGCTCCGAGGTGAACCCCGGCCTCTTTGGGAGCCTTTGCAGGCCCAGAGCTCGTCCCTGCCCGGCGAACACGAGCACAAACACAGCGGAGACACGCCTGAAAGCCAGAGCCTTTTTTCATTTCCCCTGCATCCCTGATCCCAACCTTAATCCCCGCTCTGAATCCTGTCAGCCCGGCTGTTCTAGCGCTGACATTGCTGCAGGCATCTTCGGCGCTGCCTTCCCTCAGATCTGCCTCCTCCTGGGACACCTAAAGAGGACTCGGAGATTTCTGCCCTGCTCGGTGATTCAGCCCGTGCCCTGCAGCAATGAGAGGGGTCCCCGGGGGGGCGGACGGAGGGGATGGGGCTGCGGGGCCGGGGGTGCTCCGGGATGGGGAGCGGGAGGTGGGGGGTGAGGGGTCCGGACGTGCCAGGGGGCAGGGAAAGGGATGGGGTGGGCAGGGAGAGGGGAATGGGGAGGGGGAAATGGGGAAAGGGAAAGGGGGGAAAAGGGGGGAAAAGGGGGGAAAAGGGAAAAAAGGGAAAAGGGAAGGGGAAATGGGAAAGGGGAAAAGGAAAGGGGAAGGGGAAAGGAGAAATGAAAAGGTGGAAAGGGGAAAGGGGGAAAAGGGAAAGGGGAAAGGGGAAAGGGGAAAGGGGAAGGGGAAGGGGGAAGGGAAAGGGAAAGGGAAAGGGAAAGGAAAAGGAAAAGGAAAAGGAAAAGGAAAAGGAAAAGGAAAAGGAAAAGGAAAAGGAAAAGGAAAAGGAAAAGGAAAAGGAAAAGGAAAAGGAAAAGGGGAAATGCAAAAGTGGAATGGGATAGGGGAAAGGGGAAATGGGGAAGAGGAAATGGGAAATTGAAAGGTGGAAAGGGGAAAGGGCTCTGCTGCTTGTCCTGGTGCTGGTGCCCAGGGCCCAGCCGGACTCTGTGTTGCCAAATTCACTGTCAGCTCCCCATGGTAATGAGGCACCGGAGCCTTTCCCAGCCCAGCAGGGATCGATGGGAGGCTGGGAACGCTCCGGGACACACCCAGGGGCAGCTCCTGCCCCTGCCCTGGCAGAGATCCTGGCTGAGCTCATCCTGCTCCGGCCCCCCGAGATGGGGAAGGAAAGGGGAGGAACCCAAGGGCTGAATTCTCCTCTCTCCCATCCCGTCACGGGGCTGGGAACGCTGCAGGGTTCGGGCACCTCCAGAGCCGTGGTGGCCCCAAATCCCGGCTCCAAGCACCATCCCAGGCCCCCGGGCGCCTGGAAAACCGAGGCTGTTCCGTGGCTGCGAGTCACAGGCTCCCTGTTCGGGCAGGTTTCACCTCCACGAAACCCAGCCCAGCCCAGCTGCAGCTCTCCAGCAGCATTCCCTGGGCCCTGGCAGGGACAGCAGCTCCTCACTCCCACCCTGGCCTCCACAGCCCCTTCCCCACTCTGCTGGGGCAGAACAGAGTGAGATCCCAGCTGGCAGCTCCTGGTGTTGTACCCACCCCAAACTCAACGCAGAGAATCATTGGGACCCTCAAGCCGGGGATAAAAGGTCCCAGGGAGGGTCTGTCCCCCTCCTTCCCCCTGCCAGGACAGCCCAGCAGTGCCACCCTGGCCCCTCGCTGCAGTCACAGGTGGCACAGACCTTGTCCCCTGGTTTATGTGGGCGCTGAGTGGGGTTTTATTCTCTGTGCAGGTTCTTTACTGGCAGATATTTGGATTTTACGAGCCTGAGTCTGTGGGTTTATGGCAGGAAAGGTGGGGATGTTAATGAACTGCTCCAGAAACAGGAACAAGAGTGGAAAGGCATTTTCAATGGGCCTTTAACAAATAACAAAGGAGCCATCCATTAAAATGTTGCAAGCAATAAAAAAACCCTCTGTGTATATTGTTGAAAACACGCAGTCCCTGGCAAGTTTAAACCCTTATTATTATTACTTAAAAATCCATTATTATAATTTAAAAATCCATTTTTATCATTTAAAAATCCAACTGTGCCCACTGCCCAGACAAGAATACCCCTGGGGATGCTCTGTGACACCCAGGGGCATCCCCAGCCAAATTCCAGCGCTGCTTTTTGGGTGAACTTTTTGGGGCATCCCCAGCCAAATTCCAGCGCTGCTTTTTGGGTGAACTTCTGCTTTTTGAACCCCCCCCCAGCCAGAGGTAAAGTGGGCTCCAGATCCTGCAGTCCCCCAGCAGGAGGAGGGCTGGATTCCTGCGAGAGAGCCTGGAAATATCTTTCTTTTTTGAAATGTTTGTACAGCATGACTTGGCCGATTTGCCTCCCCATCTCTCACGCTGGCCTCGAGCCGAGGGCATTAGCGACACTGGGAGCCAGATAAATGAGCCCAACGCTTTTTCTTCTCCCTATCTCCTGCTACAACAACAACAAAAAATCGGGGTTTTTTCCTAGCCAAGTGCCTCCTGTTAACCCAGGCACTGCCAGGAGGGGCTGGAGAGCAGCAGGGGCCGGGTGTTTGCGCAGCCAGGAGCGGAAAAAGCCATGGAAAAGCTGGATGGGTCCTGGCACGGCCGTGGCTGGAGGCTTGGGGACAAGGGATGTGCGGGTAGAAGCGCTGCCAGGATGGAGCTGCTTTGATATTCCCTGCAGTTGTGTCAGAGTTCAGCTAAAATTTGGGTTTTATGAGCCTGTGGGTTTATGGCAGGAAAGGTGGGCACCTTGATGAACTGCTGCAAAACATCCCAATCTCAACACAGAGAATCATTGGGTCCTTCAAGCTGGAGGAAAAAGGTCCCAGGGAGGGTCTGTCCCCCCTCCTTCCCCCTGCCAGGACAGCCCAGCAGTGCCACCCTGGCATTTCCAGTGGGCTTTGAATCCAAACCAAAGGATCCAGAGGGTTCGGATCCCCCCAGTGCCAGGGGGGCACCTGCACCGGGGCTCACCCCATGGCAGGAGGGTTTGGGGTTTGGGACCCACCTGTCCCACAGCAGGACAGTGAGCTTGGGGACATCCCCAGCTCCTCTGTGCAGGGAGAGCTGCAGGAAGGACAGGACAGTGACCTTGGGGACATCCCCAGCTCCTCTGTGCAGAGAGGGGTGCAGGAAGGACAGGACAGTGACCTTGGGGACATCCCCAGCTCCTCTGTGCAGAGAGGGGTGAAGGAAGGACAGGACAGTGATCTTGGGGACATCCCCAGCTCCCCTGTGCAGGGAGAGGTGCAGGAAGGACAGGACAGTGACCTTGGGGATATCCCCAGCCCCTCTACACAGGGAGAGGTGCAGGAAGGATGGGACAGTGACTCTGGGACATCCCCAGCTCCTCTGTGCAGGGAGAGGTGCAGGAAGGACAGGACAGTGACCTTGGGGACATCCCCAGCTCCTCTGTGCAGGGAAAGGTGCAGGAAGGTCAGGACAGTGACCTTGGGGACATCCCCAGCTCCTCTGTGCAGGAAGGTCGGGACAGTGACCTTGGGGACATCCCCAGCTCCTCTGTGCAGGGAAAGGTGCAGGAAGGTCAGGACAGTGACCTTGGGGACATCCCCGGCTCCTCTGTGCAGAGAGGGGTGCAGGAAGGACAGGACAGTGACCTTGGGGACATCCCCAGCTCCCCTGTGCAGGGAGGGGTGCAGGAAGGACAGGACAGTGACCTTGGGGACATCCCCAGCTCCAAACCCCTCTGTGCAGGAGGGACAGGGCTGAGCAGGTTTGTTTCCTGAGGAAAAAGGGGCTTTAATATGAAATAACCCCAATTAACCTGTGAGGAATTCCCAGCCCTCGTTTGGTGGGGATGGCAGGGAGAGGGGAGCAGGAGCAGGAGGAGAGGAGAGGGTTTGGGCTGTGGAAGTGCCAGGAATGGGGTCAGGGAAGCAACAACCCCCCAGTCTGCAGCTCAAGCCCTGCAGTGAGAGCTCCTTGTGACCTGAAGCAAGAAGTTCCTGATTTTCCTCAGTTAATTGCTTTTAAAAAGGACAAATCCATCAAGATAGAAGTGCTCAGCACTCGGCACGTGGCGCAGACCCCGAGCTGGGGTGGTTTTGCTGGGATGGGGTGGCTGCAGTGTGGAGAACAGCTCCTTTTCCAGAATTTGGGCACATTTTGGATGACAGTGGGACCTCAATGAGACCTGGAGGGTGCAGAAAGGCTGTTCTGCCCTCAAAGCTGTCCCTGCAGGGTATCACAGAGCAGATGTGGGCACCAGGGAGGTGTGGGAATGGCTCTGCCTGTACAGGCTGCACACAAAACCCCCCAGAAATGGTTTCCCTACCTTTGGAAAAGGGATCAGCCCCGGCAGGACGTGTGTTTGCTGAGTTTAATTGAGGTGATTCAAACACAGCCAAGGCTTTGGGATGCTGTAGGGATCAGGCATTGCTGTGTGATGGGGCCTGGAGCCACCAAGGCTGGGTCACTCGGTGCCATTTCAGGACAAGGGTGACCAGGGACAGCGCCCAGGGAATGGCTGGAGCTGCATCAGGAGGGTTCAGGATGCAGATCAGGGGAAGGTTCTTCCTCCAGAGGATGCTGAGCACTGCCCAGGCTCCCCAGGGAATGGTCCTGAGGCTGCCAGAGCTCCAGGAGAGTTTGGGAAATGCTCCCAAGGACAGGATGGGATGGTTGGGAGCTGATTTCCAACGCTCCCAAGGATGGGATGACTGGGAGCTGATTTCCAATGCTGTGAAGGATGGGGTGGGATTTCCAATGCTCCCAAGGACAAGGTGGGATGGTTGGGAGCTGATTTCCAACGCTGTCAAGGATGGGGTGGGATTTCCAACGCTGTCAAGGACAGGATGGGATGGTTGGGAGATGATTTCCAACACTCCCAAGGACAGGATGGGATGGTTGGGAGCTGATTTCCAACGCTCTCAAGGATGGGATGGGATGGTTGGGAGCTGATTTCCAACACTCTCAAGGACAAGGTGGGATGGTTGGGAGATATTTCCAATGCTCTCAAGGACAGGATGGGATGGTTGGGAGATATTTCCAATGCTCTCAAGGACAGGATGGGATGGTTGGGAGCTGATTTCCAATGCTCTCAAGGATGAGATGACTGGGAGCTGATTTCCAACGCTCTCAAGGATGGGATGGTTGGGAGATGATTTCCAATGCTCCCAAGGACAAGGTGGGATTGTTGGGACCTGATTTCCAACGCTGTCAAGGACAGGGTGGGATTGTTGGGAGATGATTTCCAATGCTCCCAAGGACAGGGTGGGATGGTTGGGACCTGATTTCCACACTGGGGCAAACTCCACGGCTCAAACCCACAGCAGGGTCAGGATGCCAGGGCTTGGCACCGCCCTGGGCACTTTGCCACCATTAATTGCGAGTTTCCTGGGAGCTGGGCTGGCGCTCTGGAGGCAGCCCAGTGCCGGGTGGGGATGAGCCGAGCTCGGGGCACACCCCAGCTCGGCCGGGGCTGGCGCGGCTCCCCGAGCGTTGGTGACCTCATGCCGCAGACACGGATGAGGTCACCGCCATAATTGCCCTCCCAGAGGGATGCATCTTGCGGGAAGAGGATGTTGTGAAGCCGGCGAACTTGCTGGGGCGAAAAGAAGAACCCACCTGCGAGGGGAAACTCATCGGCGGAGCGTGCCAGGAGCGGCGGGGGCATGGCAGGAGAAGAGACGGCGGCAGCGGGGATGCCAAACGGGGGATAATTGCTGCAGGAAGGTGTGCGGTACCTGGCGGGGAGGGAGAGGGGCCGTGCAGGGACCTGCCCTCCCCAGGGCACGGGCGGGATGCGCTCCCGGAGCTCTCCCGGCTCCATCCGGCGCCGGGCGCTGCCAGGGCCGCGCTCAGAGATCTCTGCCTTGGATCCTTCTTTGAGCGTGTCCAAAGGAGAGCAACGAGGGGCTTGGAGCACAAGAACGGCTGAGGGAGCTGGGGTTGTTCAGCCTGGAGAAAAGGAGGCTCAGGGGTGACCTTATCACTCTCTGCAGCTTCCTGAAGGGCGGCTGTGGTGAGCTGGGGTCGGTCTCTTTCTCCGGGCAACAACAGACAGAACAGGAGGACCCAGCCTCAAGCTGCTCCAAGGGAGATACAGGCTAGGGTTAAGGAGGAAGCTTTTCACAGAAAGAGAGGTCAAATACTGGAATCATCTCCCCAGGGAGGTGGTGGAGTCACCATCCCTCAAAGAGTGGATGTGGCACTTGGCGCCATGATCTAGTTGAGGTGTTAGAACATGGCTTGGACTCGATGATCTTGAAGGTCTCTTCCAACCTAGAAATTCTGTGATTCTGTGATTCTCTGCCCATTCTGGGTGCCAGGGTGAGCCCTCTGGAGCGCGCCGTGCCTCAGTTTCCCCAGCTGCAAACAGCAGCAGCAGCAGCGCTCCGTTACCTTCAGAAAACACTCAAAGATACAAAACCAGCCCGTTGCTCCTCACCCAACCCTCCCTCCCCGTGCCAGGGAGAGCCCCGGAGGGTTTTGTCCTCCAGCCAGGGGGATGCTCGGCTCGCCACGCTGCTCTCAGCCGGTTCTTCTCCCCGCAGCCCCGTGGCAGGGATTGGAAAAGAAGCTGAGCGCAATCCTATCAAACCCCCGCGGTCCCTGGGACGAGCCAGACTTTAAGGAGTCGGGGAAACTCCGAGAGAGTTTCACAAGAAAACAAACAGAAATGCTTCTGTAGCAGCAGAGAAAAGGGGAAAAAAAATAAAAGAAAAGAAAAAAGAGAAGTCGGGAGGGGGAAAAAAAATCGCAGCACTGTGGAAAAAAAATCAACTCTTTCCTGAATAAAGCAGAAAAAAAAAGAAACCCGCGGCCGTATTGAGCTGTGACATATGGTTACACAAATAGAAACCACAGAGGGGAAAATCATGTTTTCTCTTTCATTATTTATCACTCTCTAACTGTCTCCAGCTGGGTGAGTAAACAGCCTCATTGGGCTGTAATGAGAACAGCCTGCTGCCACTGTGCCGGGGCTGCCGGAGCGTGTGCGAGCCGGGCTGGGACCTGCCGAGCCCCCCGAGCCCCTCGGGCATCGCTGCGGGCCCGGGGGACGCGGGAGGATGAGGAGGATGAGGAGGATGAGGAGGGACGCGGGAGGATGAGGAGGATGAGGAGGATGAGGAGGATGAGGAGGATGAGGAGGATGCGGGAGAATGAGGAGGATGAGGAGGATGAGGAGGATGCGGGAGGATGAGGAGGATGAGGAGGATGCGGGAGGATGAGGAGGATGCGGGAGGATGAGGAGGGATGCGGGAGGATGAGGATGGATGCGGGAGGATGAGGAGCGATGCAGGAGGATGCGGGAGGATGATGAGGATGAGGAGGATGAGGAGCGATGCGGAAGGATGCGGGAGGATGAGGAGGATGAGGAGGGACGCGGGAGGATGAGGAGGATGAGGAGGATGAGGAGGATGAGGAGCGATGCGGGAGGATGAGGAGGATGAGGAGGATGAGGAGGATGAGGAGGATGAGGAGGATGAGGAGCGATGCGGGAGGATGAGGAGGATGAGGAGGATGAGGAGGATGAGGAGGATGAGGAGGATGAGGAGGGACGCGGGAGGATGAGAAGGGACGCGGGAGGATGAGGAGGATGAGGAGGATGAGGAGGATGAGGAGGATGAGGAGGATGAGGAGGATGAGAAGGGATGCAGGAGGATGGGGAGGATGAGGAGGATGAGGAGGATGAGGAGCGATGCGCGCACGTGGCCCCGGCGCCCGCAGCATCCTCCCCTCGGCACGCGTTAACGAGGTCCAGGCGCGGAGTTAAATTAAGCGGCCGCTCCGGTTATTGTTCAGGGGAATTATGTGCCCAATTTCCCCCCTGAGCCGCGTTGCAAATTGACTCCTAAGTGTCCCGTGAAATGGCCGCATAATTTGCACATTTGAGAAGCAGGAGCGGCCCGAGCGAGCGCCGCCGCTTCTCGGCTTCGCCTCCCTCCCCGCCTCGCCCGCTTCTCGCCGGTTTGGCCGCCGCGTTTCGCCCATCCCGCGGCTCTCGGGGGGTTCAGCCTCAGGGTCCGAGTGGATCCATCCTCCAAACAGGGAGTTTTGGCAGCTCGCAGCGCTGTGGGAGCAGAGCCGAGGCCACGATCCATTCCCACTCCCTGCTCCATTCCCACTCCCCGCTCCATTCCCGATCCATTCCGACTCCCTGATCCCTTCCCACTCCTGTTCCATCCCCGATCCCTTCCCACTCCCCGATCCCTTCCCATTCCCTGCTCCATCCCGATCCATTCCCACTCCCTGCTCCATCCCCACTCCCCGCTCCATCCCCGATCCCTTCCCACTCCCCGATCCCTTCCCATTCCCTGCTCCATCCCCGATCCCTTCCCATTCCCTGCTCCATTCCCGATCCTTTCCCACTCCCCGCTCCATCCCCGCTCCATTCCCGATCCCTTCCCACTCCCTGATCCCTTCCCGATCCATTCCCACTATTGCTCCATCCCCGATCCCTTCCCACTCTTGCTCCATTCCCGATCCTTTCCCACTCCCTGCTCCATTCCCACTCCCCTCTCCATCCCCGATCTATTCCCACTTCCCGCTCCATCCCTGCTCCATTCCCGATCCCTTCCCACTCCCCGCTCCATCCCCAATCCCTTCCCAATCCCTTCCCACTCCCAGCTCCATTCCCACTCCTGCTCCATCCACGATCCCTTCCCACTCCCCGCTCCATCCCCAATCCCTTCCCACTCTTGCTCCATCCCCGATCCCTTCCCACTCCCCGCTCCATCCCCACTCCCCGCTCCATCCCCGCTCCATTCCCACTCCCCACTCCATCCCCGATCCCTTCCCACTTCCTGCTCCATTCCCACTCCTGCTCGATCCCCGGGAGCTCCGAGGCTGCCCCGCAGCTGCTCCCGGCTCCCAGCGCATTCCCCATCCCCGTCCCTGGGCTGGGGGGATCAGGCTGGAAGGTTCAGATTCCCCCTGATTAGGTCAGGCTTTGGATTAGGCTCTGAATTAGGTCAGGGCGTGGGATCTCCCACCATCCTCATCGCTCTCCTCTTTTCATCCTGCGTCTCTCTCCTGGATGGAGTTGGGGCTCCATGGCCAGCTCAGAGTGGCACCCCCAGGGCGGGTGACACGGGTGACACGGGTGACATGGGTGACACGGGTGACACAGGTGTGACACAGGTGACACAGGTGACACAGGTGTGACACAGGTGACACGGGCACAACCAGCGCGGCCCAGCTTCAATCAGCCCCATCCCAGCTGAATTCTCACACCCAACACCGAAGGGGGCACCACCGAAACATCACATCCACCCCAACTTTTGGGAGAAGAAAAAGAGCCCAGAGGTCCTTGAGCAGCGATTTCCCAGGAAGATGAACCCGTTTCTCCCGTGAAGAAGGGCAGCCGGCGTCTGGAGCCCATCCCAGTCCTTCTGACACACGGAAAACCATCAGTGAACGGGAGGGTTTTTAATGAAAACTGACCCAATTTTGAGCGCCGCTTCTCCTCCCACCTCAGGAACAGGCTGTGCCAGAGTTGGAGTGAAATTAGGTCGTTGTTGAACAAAGGTCATGAAAAGAACTTGAAAAGCTTTTTGATGGGAAACCCCAGTTTTTATGGGGTTTGGTGGAAATCCCCTCCCAAATAAAGTTATAAATAAAGTTATAAATAGGGTGACAGAACAGCTCAGGGAGCCAAACATCCCTGGGTAAAAAATCCAAATTTCACCCTTCCTGAATCCCTGTGTCACCCATCCTGGTAAAATAATCCAAATTTCACCCTTCCAGAAACCCTGTGTTACCCATCCTGGTAAAATAATCCAAATTTCATCCTTCCAGAAACCCTGTGTTACCCATCCTGGTAAAAATAAATCCAAATTTCACGTTTCCGGAACTCGAGGGAAGAAACAGAAAAACCTGGTGAGAACCTGACCGTTTTCCCCTCTTATTAAATGCAGGATGGGGATTTGGGGAAATGTCCCAGGAGTGTTACCCATCCTGGTAAAATAATCCAAATTTCACCCTTCCTGAATCCCTGTGTTACCCATCCTGGTAAAAAATAAATCCAAATTTCACCTTTCCTGAACTTGAGGGAAGAAACAGAAAAACCTGGTGAGAACCTGACCGTTTTTCCCCCCTTATTAAATGCAGGATGGGGATTTGGGGAAATGTCCCAGGAGTGTCACCCATCCTGGTAAAATAATCCAAATTTCACCCTTCCTGAATCCCTGTGTTACCTATCCTGGTAAAGAAATCCAAATTTCACCCTTACCCATCCTGGCAAAATAATCCAAATTTCAACCTTCCTGAATATCTGTGTTACCCATCCTGGTAAAAAATAAATCCAAATTTCACCCTTACCCATCCTGGCAAAATAATCCAAATTTCACCCTTCCTGAATCCCTGTGTTACCCATCCTGGTGAAAAATCCAAATTTCATCCATTCTGTATCCTGTGTTACCCATCCTGGTAAAAAATAAATCCAAATTTCACCTTTC
This sequence comes from Calcarius lapponicus, assembly GCA_039654755.1. Lineage (NCBI taxonomy): Eukaryota > Metazoa > Chordata > Aves > Passeriformes > Fringillidae > Calcarius > Calcarius lapponicus. The sequence continues at coordinate 37,365 of JBBFKN010000224.1, forward strand.
CTGAACTCGAGGGAAGAAACAGAAAAACCTGGTGAGAACCTGACCATTTTTTCCCCCCTTATTAAATGCAGGATGGGGATTTGGGGAAATGTCCCAGGAGCTTGGAGGGCTCTGCTGTGCCTCTGATTCAGCACATTCCCCATCCCAGTGCCAGAACCAAAGGCCTCTGACTGTAAATGCTCCCTGAGCTTTCCCAATCCCAATCCCACACATTCCCTGGGGATGAGCTGATCCCTGCCCCATTCCAGAGGCAGCTCCCTCCCCAGCCAGACTGGGAACCACTGGGGACCTCGTGCAAATAAACCAATGAAAGTGGAAGTTTTGGGGTTGGGAACACCCCAGGAGTTGTTTTTTTAAGGGGGAAGGAGGGTTGAGGTGGCTCCTGTGGGAAGGAGGGTTGCTGGTTTATCCCCCAAACCTGCTCAGGTGTGGAGGTGTCCAACCAACATGCAAGAGGAGCAGAAACCTGAGAAACTTCTGCCTTTGCTTTTGGGGATGGATTCTTGGATAGGGAGAGGCCTGATGCAGCAGCACAGGCAGCTCTGATCCAGGGAATAATTTGATTTTTGAGGGTTGCCGTGCCTTGCACACACACAGGTCTGAATAAACTCAAATATTCACACTCAGCACCAATTCCCCCCTCACTCTCTGGCAGAAATTCGGGCTGGTTGTGCCTGGGCAAGAGGAGCAGAAACCTGAGAAACTTCTGCCTTTGCTTTTGGGGATGGATTCTCAGATGAGGAGAGGCCTGATGCAGCAGCACAGACAGCTCTGATCCAGGGAATAATTTGATTTTTGAAAGCTCCCATGCCTTACACACACACAAGTCTGAATAAACTCAAATATTCACACTCAGCACCAATTCCCCCTTCACTCTCTGGCAGAAATTCGGGCTGGTTGTGCCTGGTTTGGGTGCTTGGAGGTGCTGGTGGTCACTCCCCTGGCTGGTTTTGTTCCTGCTCCTTCTCATGCCGAGTTCAGAGCTCTGCTGCCACCCTGTCCCCACCTGGGAGCCCCACCAAGGGGACATCCAGCACTGTCCCCAACGCTGCCAGGAGTGGCTCAGAGGAACCCTGGCCTGGCGCTGGCCCCAGGGACTCTGCAGTGCCCCCGAACCCAGAGGGGGAAGCAGCACAGGGAGCAGAATTCCAGCCCCAAACAAAGCCCTTCTTGTGCTGCTGCAGAGAGGGGCGGGAGGGCTTCCTGCTGCCCTCCTGTCCTGACCTCCAGAGCTTCTCCTTCCCTCCTTCCCTGACCTCCAGAGCTTCTCCTTCCCTCCTGTCCTGACCTCCAGAGCTTCTCCTTCCCTCCTTCCCTGACCTCCAGAGCTTCTCCCAACCCGCATTCCTGCCCGAGTGCAGCGGCTCCTTCCCTCTCCTCCTGGCCATTAGCATCCTCCCCGTGTAAATGTTAATGAATTGTCATCGGACCAAAGTAATCACCAGTCAGCAAAACTTAATTTTGCCAAAAGACAAAAAAGAGGCTTCGCTCTAATTGATGGAAAATTGCTCGTTTCTTGTCAGGTTATTGTTCATTTCCCGCCTGTTAATGGCCAGATCCCTCCAGCCGTGCCCGGCCCCGAGCAGGAGGAGCCTGCAGGGATGAGCAGGGACATTTTCATTAAACTTCCAAAGGCAGAGGGAGAGCAGGACGAGCCCCTGTCCTGCCTGGCAGCTCTGGGGAAGCAGCAGCAGCAGCAGGGATGGCTCCTCAGAGCACACCAGGCTGGATGAGAGACACTGATCACATTTTTGAGTTCCTTTCTGCTCTAATCACCCAAAGGGTTTGGAACTGGAGGAACTTTGAGGTCCCTCCCAAGCCAAAGCATTCCCTGGTTTGTGATGCCAAGAGCCAGGCAGAGGAGGATGGAGCCCTGGTGCAATTCATGGCCTCAGATGGCAGAAACTCCTTTTTATGTCCCTTTGTCACAACGTTCTCGGCCTGACAATAAAAAGGGATGGAGAACTCTCTTTCCCTTCAAACCCTGGCAGCCCAAAGGGAAGAAAACCTGCCTGCCACTCTCCCAAGCATTGGTTTTAGGGACACCCTGGTCCCACCTTGCTTGGTGAGTCCCATTTGTGGTGGGAGCAGCCCTGGGTTAGAGGAGGGGCAAAACCACACAGAAAACCCCAAATCTTCACACCCAGAAAACCCCAAATCTTCACTTCACCCTTGCCCATTTCTGCTCATTCTTGGCCCAACTTTCCCCCGTTTCTGTCGCAATGTCCCCACATGGCACCAAGCTTACCCCACATCCCCTCTCAGACCTGGTGTGTGACACTTCAGGTGGGTTAGAAGATGGGCAAAAACACCCAGAAAACCCCAAATCTTCACTATCCCAAGCACTGGTTTTAGGGACACGCTGGTCCCACCTTGCTTGGTGAGTCCCATGTGTGGTGGGAGCAGCCCTGGGCTCCCCTCACCCTGCCCAGGCTGGCTCTACTCAGGCTATTACGGTAATTTGATAAGCCACTTCTTCGTGATATGAATCTTTGCCTTCGTTAAAGGCAGGGGGAAGAAAAAAAAAACCATTGCATTTTGATGGCTCACAGGGACAGTTCATTAAGCAATCAACTCTTTTAATGAAATATTTCTTTGTTAAAATATTCATTGATCTGCTGGGGTGTGCGCGGAGAAGGGGAAGGAGCGAGTGTCCCGAGTGCTTTCCTGGTGAGTCTTCCCAAGGAGCAGCAGGACAGGAATTCCCACAGCCACCCTTCCCTCTGGAGGGAAGATTTGGGGTTTTCTGGGTGGGAAGATTTGGGGTTTTCTGGATATGAAGATTTGGGGTTTTTGGGTGGTTTTGCCCATCTTCTAACCCACCTGAGGTGTAACACACCAGGTCTGAGCAGGGACGCAGGATAGGATTGGTTGGTGACGTGTGAGGACATTGTGACAGAGATGGGGAAAGCTGGGCCAAGAATGAGCAGAAATGGGCAAGGGTGAAGTGAAGATTTGGGGTTTTCTGGGTGTGAAGATTTGGGGTTTTCTGGGTGTGAAGATTTGGGGGTTTTGGGGTGTGAAGATTTGAGGTTTTCTGTGTGGTTTTGCCCCTCTTCTAACCCACCTGAGGTGTCACACACCAGCTCTGAGGAGGGATGTGGGGTGGGCTTGGTGCCATGTGGGGACATTGTGGCAGAGATGGGGGAAAGTTGGGCCAAGAATGAGCAGAAATGGGCAACTGTGGGAGTGGCAGAGTGAGAAGAGGTTGATCCCAAGGGCAGGGACTCCCAGCCAGGTGTGAGGGGGACCATGGGACAGCAAAGAACATTTTACACCCCACAGAGCTGCAGCCACATTCTCTACCCCAACATAGGAGCGAGCAGGAGGGAGCTCAGGGAGCCAGGATGGAGAACATTGGCAGGAGAAGAAAGAGAAGAAGGGGGGGAAAAAAAATTCTAGCAAAGGGTGAGAAATGAACAACTGCAGACAAAGCAGCGAACGTGGCCTCCCTCCCCTCCTTCCTTCAACCTTACACCGTGAGTAATTCCCGGCCGGCAGCGTGACAGCAGCCACCACGTGTGGGTGAGCATCTCCTGAAGGAGCAGCGGGGAAAAACTCAGGGAAAACTCAGGGAAAACAGGGAGCTGAGTGCTGCTCCAGGAGGGAAAAACACAGGAGACGAGTGCTGCTCCAGGAGGGAACATCACAGGAAAATACAGGAGCTGAGTGCTGCTCCAGGAGGGAAGAACACAGAAAAACCAGGGAGCTGGGTGCTGCTCCAGGAGAGAACATCACAGGAAAATACAGGAGCTGAGTGCTGCTCCAGGAGGGAACAGCACAGGTTAACATGGGAGCTGAGTGCTGCTCCACATGAGAAATGCAGGGAAATGATAAAAAAAAGAGGAGATGGGGGGAAATCCTGCAGGGAAAGGCTGGTGGGGACACGGAGCCTCCTGTCCTGTGTGCTGGTGGCCACAGCTGGGCTTGGCAGGGTTTGGGGAATTCCATCCAGGGTGGGTGATTGCGGCTCCTTGCTCTCCTGGAATGGGGCTCTGCAGGCACAGAGGGGTGGTGGGGACCGTCTGGGGGCTCCCAAACAGCCCAAACCTCCTCGTGGCCCTGTGTGGGAGCACTCCCAGGCACTGGGGGTTTCCCTCCCTTACCCACCTCCTGCAGCTCCATAAAACCTGGCTGACCAGGGATGAGCCTGGGATGAGCCCTGGGATGAACCTTGGGATGAGCCCTGGGATGAACACTGGGATGAGATCCTGGGATGAACCTTGGGATGAGCCCTGGGATGAGCCCTGGGATGAACACTGGGATGAGATCCTGGGATGAGCCCTGGGATGAGATCCTGGGATGAGCCCATGGGATGAACCCCTGGGATGAGCCCTGGGATGAACCCCTGGGATGTACCCTGGGATGAACCCCTGGGATGAGCCTTGGGATGAACCCTGGGATGGGTCCCTGGGATGAACCCCTGGGATGAGCCTTGGGATGAGCCCATGGGATGAACCCCTGGGATGAACCCTGGGATGAACCCTGGGATGAGCCTCGGGATGAGATCCTGGGATGAACCCCTGGGATGAACCCCTGGGATGAGATCCTGGGATGAACCCCTCGATGAACCCCTGGGATGAGCCCTGGGATGGGCCCTGGGATGCTCAGGAAGGAGAGAAGCAGGGATGGGGGCACTGCTGGGCATCACGGGGTGCTGGGGTGAAAATGGATGCTGTAATTTGGGTGGGAAATCAGATTTGCTGCTTATCAGTTGAAATTTCCTCCATGGAAGGGATGGGGATTTGGAGTTCAGCTGTGCCAATGCACAAACCAACCCTCAGCGTGCAGTGGGGGGAAACTGAGGCACGGCACAGCCAGGGATGGGAGGTGGTGGAAGCTCCCTCAAAACCCACCCTGAGCTGAGCCCAAGCTGCTGATGATTTCCTTGCTATCCCCTCTCTGTGCAGCTCCGGGGCTGTTGGGATCCCCTTCCCTGGGGGGTTTCTGTCCCAGGGTGCCGGGATCCCATGGCTGGAGCAGGGGAGCAGCCCCAGCCCGGCACAGGCAGCAGCCCGCGCTTTGCCGGGCAGCCAGGAGCCTCTCATCACTTCCAGGAACTCCCTGCATCATCCCCCGGCCTTACGCAAGAGCCGAGTGGGCTCCAGGAGCTGCAGAGCCGCATTGCTCCGTGTGCTCGGCTCCTGGAGCTGCAGAGCCGCATTGCTCCGTGTGCTCGGCTCCTGGAGCCTGGCCCGGCCCACGCTGACCTCGGGGGGCTCTGTGGGACCCCCCGGCCTCTGCAGCCCTGGGCTGGCCAGGGGTGCAGCCCCCAGAGCCGTGGGGGTCCCAGGGAAGGGCTGGTCCTGCTCCCTGCTCCGCTCAACGGCCTGGAGGGGCTGGGATGAGATCCTGGGATGAGATCCTGGGATGAGATCCTGGGATGAGATCCTGGGATGAGATCCTGGGATGAGCCTTGGGATGAGATCCTGGGATGAACCCCTGGGATGGGCCCTTGGGATGAGCCTTGGGATGAGCCCTGGGATGAGATCCTGGGATGAGATCCTGGGATGAGCCTTGGGATGAGATCCTGGGATGAACCCCTGGGATCAGATCGTGGGATGAACCCCTGGGATGAGCCCCTGGGATGAGATCCTGGGATGAGATCCTGGGATGAACCCCTGGGATGAGCCCTGGGATGAGATCCTGGGATGAGATCCTGGGTTGAGATCCTGGGATGAGATCCTGGGATGAACCCTGGGATGGGTCCCTGGGATGAGATCCTGGGATGAACCCTGGGATGGGTCCCTGGGATGAACCCTGGGATGAGCCCTGGGATGAGCCTTGGGATGAACCCTGGGATGAGCCCTGGGATGCTCAGGAAGGAGAGAAGCAGGGATGGGGGCACTGCTGGGCATCACGGGGTGCTGGGGTGAAAATGGATGCTGTAATTTGGGTGGAAAATCAGATTTGTTCCTTATCAGTTGAAATTTCCTCCATGGAAGGGATGGGGATTTGGAGTTCAGCTGTGCCAATGCACAATGCCCTCCCCAAAACACTGCTCTGGAAGGGAAAAATTACTTTCTTGCCTCATTCTCTCCATTTTCCCATCTCCAAATTCTCTTTTTCTCCATATTTCCAGGTGCTTTTTTTCTTTATTTCGCCTTGGAAGCAGGAGAGAGAGAGAGAATCCAGGACAAGGCAGGAAGCAGAGGAGTTCAGGGGCACTTGTTCCCATCACCAAACACTGATTTTTCAAGTGAGCACGTTCAGAACACTCAGATTTTTGTTTCTGAAGTTGCTCTTCCCACAGAGTAAAAAAGAGAAACCAAAGATGCTCTCCACTACCTGTTTGGCAGAAATGCCAGTTCAGAACCTGTGGCAAACAGGCTCTGGGTTTATCTCGGAGAGAACTTTCCTGGAGGGATGAGGAAATCAGGTGAGGTGATTCAGAGCTGCTTTTCCTTAGGTGGGATTCAGGACAACCCCAAATTCACCTTTTCCGTGGAAGATTTCAGCTTTCTGTCAACCTCACAGCAAACTGGGATTGTTCCCATTCCAGGCAATCACGGGATCACCGTCCTTTGGCTGAAAATGTTCGGGTTTTAAAGGTTTTCAAAATCCTGGAGGAGAAAAAGCCCAAAAACTTCCCCCAGCTGGGAGATTGGGAGTGGGTTGCAGATGCTGAGAGTGAGGATGAGCTGGGGAGAGGAGCAAGGTGGAGTTTTCCTGGAAGAGCAGAAGGACTCTGGGTTCGGGGCTGATCTCTGACTCTGGCTGCTCAGGGCTTTGCATCCACACAAAACGTTTCATCCCAGAGCTCCAAATCCTCCTCCTGCCTCTGCTGGACCCTCGGGAGGGGATCCACACCCGAGGCTTTACCTGGTGCAGAACAAAAGGAAGTTTTTTTTCCCTTCCCTTTCCCCCTGTTTCTCTTTTTTGGGAGCTCAGCACTGCTGCGGGAGCACTTGTGGTTTCCTTGCTGGGAATTTCCTCATCCCTGCTCTCCCCGCTGGTTTCCCAGGAACGAGGTGATCCCTCAGAGCCCAAACCCCAGCAGGGAAGGAGCTGCACCAGCCCTGTCTGACCCTGATCCATCTGATCTCCCACCCAGACCCCTCCTCCCTGCTCTGCCTCATTTCCAGGAGGGATCTGGGGGCCAGGCTGGATTCACAAGCTGCCCTCAGTGCAATGCTGCCCAGGAGGGAATGAGTCTGTATTTTCCTGCAGCTCCTTCCCCCTCTGATGATGTTTGATGCCTTCAAAGGGGCTCCTCTGATGCAGGGAAAAGAGGGCAAGCACAGGTTGGGCCAGGCTCGTCACTCAGAGCTGGTTTTTCGCTCAGCAAAGTGCCACTTTGGGGTGGAATAAAAGTGGGCATTGTGTTTGTCGTGGACTGATGGGTGGTGGGAGAAATCACAAAGATCTTGGAGCTTCCAGCACTCCTGGAATTTGGAGTGTGTCAGGGGGGATCTGGGCTGGACTGGGGGGGGTTGAAGATGCTGCACTCCCATCTGGGGACCCCCTAAAATGGGGTGGGGTGTCCCACAACTCTGAGTCCTGAGCACGGAGTGGATTGAACCACCAAGGCTGGGCCCAAGGGCTGCAGCTCCCCTGCCACGCTGGGAGAGCTGGGAATGCTCAGCCTGGAGAAGTGAAGGTTCCTCACACCTGAAGGAGCCCCAGGAGAGCTGGAAAAGGGTTTGGACAGGGCCTGGAGTGAGGGGAAGCGGCTGCTCCGTCCCTGGAAGCGCTCAAGGCCAGGCTGGATGGAGTTGGAGCAGCCTGGGATGGGATGGGATGGGATGGGATCCATGGGATGGGATGGGATGGGATGGATGGGATGGGATGGGATGGGATGGGATGGGATGGGATGGGATGGGATGGGATGGGTGGGATGGGATCCATGGGATGGGATGGATGGGATGGGATGGGATGGGATCCATGGGATGGGATGGGATGGGATCCATGAGATGGGATCCATGGGATGGGATCCATGGGATGGGATGGGATGGGATCCATGGGATGGGATGGGATGGGATGGGGTTAAGATCCCAGTTTCAGCCTGGTGCTGGCCCTCGTCCTGTTTGTCCCCTTGAACAGAGAATTTTTGGAGATAAAACCAATGGGATATTTCCTAGGGCCACCAGAATGTTGTTGTAGAAAACCAGCTTTCCCACCTCACAGAAATTCCCTAATTTTTCATTCAATAATAGATTACTAAAAAGAAAAAAAAAAAAAAAAGCAAACCCAAACCAACCATAAACACTCTTCCTGTAAAAAAAATTAAATTATAGGGGGAAGAAAAATCCAGGTGGGTTGAAATACTTTTCATTCCAATTTCACCTCTCAAAGCTACTTCAGCTGTCCCTAAAATGAAAATTTCAAAAGAGCTACTTTTGAATTTTATAAAAAAGGAACAGAGTGGCCGCTCTTTGGTGCCATCACGATTGTAACTGCCTTTGGAAAACCTCTGCATGCGGGAGTGGGATCATCCATCCCTCAGGTGCCTGAGGCAGGTGGGAATTCAGCCCCAAACTCAGAGGCGGTGGCAAGGCTGGCACGCTGGTCCCTCCTGTGCTCCAGCAGTGCCACCCTGACCCGTGTCCCCAGCGCTGGGAGGGGGTTTGGGAGCAGCACCCGGGCGCTGGATCGGGTATCGGAATTTTGGGGCCTCTCTGCAGATGTTTGGGTGCAACATCTGGGTGCTGGTGTGGGTGCAGCATCCTGGTGCTGGTTTTGGGTGCAATATCTGGGTGCTGGTGTGGGTGCAGCGCCCTGGCACAGCTCTGCTCTCCCAGGGGCTCTGGGGCCTCTGTCCCTGCTGTGGGACGGGATGCTGGGGTGTCACGGGGGTGTCACAGGGCGGATTTGGAGTTTTTGGGTCACCAGCTCAGCCTCTCGCTGTTCCCATCTGTAAACGGGGCTCAGCGCCCCTGTCCTGTCTCTGCCCCGCGCCTTGAGCTCGATGTTCCGGGCGCTCTTTCCCCGTGCGCGTCCCCGATCCCCCCCGTGCCTCAGTTTCCCCGCCGCTCCCCCCTCTCCCCAACCCCACGGCTCCGCTGCGCGCCGGGGACCGAAGGCGGCAGAAACCAATTAGCGCAGGCATTAATGAGCAGAACGCGGGGGGAGCCCAAAGAACGCCGGGCTGGGGGTGGTGTGAAAGGAGGAGGGTGGGGAGGAGGGGACCCCCCCATCCTCCAAAAATAAAAAAAAACCAACACAACTCCGGCGAGCGAGCGGGCGGGGGGCGCGGGGGGGATGCTCGGGCGGGGGGAAAGCGGCTGCACCTGCTTTAGAGGAACTATGGTAGGGCGGCCGGCGCCCGCCCCGCGCCGCCGCCGCGCCCGCGCCGCCGCCGCGCCGAGCCGGACCTGAGAGCGCGGCCACGGCCCCGGCCGGCCCCGGCTGCCCGCGCCCAGCCCCGCACGGAGCTCCGCGGCACGGAGCCCCCCGCCCGGCCATGCCGCGCCGCCCCTGAGCTCCGGCCCCGCCGCGCCCGCCCCGTCCAAGTTTGGGGAAGGTGCCGGTGCGGGGAGGGCTGCGCTGGGCTGGCGGGGGAAGCGGCGGCGCGGCTCATGCCCGCCCCGGAGCCCGGCGAGCGGCGCGACCAGGTGGGTGCGAGCGGCGCGGGGTCCCGTCCCGTCCCATCCCCGTCCGCGGGTGTCCCCCCCGGGGCGGGACCCCCGGCAGGTGCGGGGGGCTCGGGCCGTGTCCCCCCCTCTCTCCCCGGTGTCCCCTCGCTGCCCCCCGGCGGGCCGTGCCCCGCGCTCGGCCGCGCCGCGCTCGGAAGTTTTGTTCCGGCGCCCGGACAAAGGGAGCGGGGCCGGCGCTGGGGGAGCCGGGGCTCGGCGGGGCGCGGGGGGCACCGAGCGCTGCCCGGGGGGGGTCCCGGTGCGCCCCGAGCAGCGCGGGGGTCCCGGTGCGTGCGGGGCTGCCCCGCTCCGGGCGGCCGCGGGGGTCGCCGCCGCCCCCGAGGCGTTTGGGCGGCCGGTAACCGGGACCGGGGCTGGGGGGCGTCGCAGCCCCCTCGGCGAAGGAGGGGTCGGGCCCCGGGAAAGTTGCGCTGCCGCCGGCACGGCCGCGCTGCCGGTGCCGGATCCGGACCCGCCTCCGCTTCGGGGGTCCCGCGGCCCCCGAGGGGGCAGCGCACCGGGGTAGGGGAGGGGGGGGCTCGGCCGCTGCTGCCCTGCAGCCGCCCCAGCGCTCCCTTTGTTGGTGCTTCCCATTTCCTCCCCATCTTTTCCTTTCTCTCCGGCGGTTTTGGTTGAATTCCGGCTGCTGGAGGGGCTCGGGTGGGTTTCCCCCCCCCCCCCTTTTTTTTTTCCCCCCCTCCTCCATCACATTTTAACTCAGCCTCGACCCGCCGCCGCTTGGGCCCGGGGGGGTGCGATTCCCTTCTTGGAGAGAGATCCGTAAGTCTGCCCCAAGTTTTGCAATCCCTGCGAGAAGCAGCAGCAGCCGCCGCCGTCCCCGTCAACCTGCAGCCTGCCCGGCCGCGGCTCCCGCAGCGCCCTGGGAAAACCCGGCGTCCAAACCCTAACCCCGAGCGCAAGGTGAGGGAGAGGAGGACGAGGCACGGCTTCGGATGGAGCTGGAGAACATTCCCGAGGAAGCCCCGCAGGTTTGGATTCCGGAGGGGCTGACGGCGGCCGCCCGCCCCGCGGCTCACCCGCGCCGGGGTTTCACCCGCTTGTAAAGTTTGCGGGGGTTCCGTGCGCCTTTGTTTGGACGGGGAGAGAGGTTGGGGAGGCTTTTCCAAGGATTTTTTTTGGGGGGGGGGGTCTCTCTAACCAGGACGCGGTGCCGCGGGGACGCTGCTGGTGGTACCGGCGGTGATAACGTGCTCGGGAAGAGTTTTTATTGCGGAGCATCGTCTTCTGGGAGTTCCCGAAATTCCCGGGCAGACAGCGTGTGCTGGCTCACCGGGAGCCCTGGATCAGCCTCCGGCAACATCCCCTTCCCACCGCTCGTTGCGATGCTCTCCCGGCGCTGGCAAAGTTCAGGGATTTCTATTCTTCCCCGCTCCTCCGTGGGATAAACAAGCGCGCCTCTGTCTGCTCTGCCCTCTCCCCCTCTCCGGGAGGAAAGGGCACTTCGGGAAGTGCCGCCGATGGCTCTGGATGTTTCTTTGGGTGTAGGAAATCTGGTTTGAGTTGGCAGGCGCGTTCGGAGGTGTGGATGGGAGAGAACAAGTGGAGCGTAATTGGGTTTTTCTTTTTTTTCCGTCGGGGAGCGATGCTGGTTTCTCTTTCCCCGTTTAAAACGCGGACGAGCCAAGGGCCGTGTGTCTCCCCCTCTCTCTCCCTCCCGTGCACTTTTTAATACAAATGAAAAATGTGTGGAGGAGAAAGTGGGAATAATTCACCAACCCCACTTTGCCGGGAGTCGTGGTTGGGAAGTGGCCCGCTCGGAAAACTTGCGCTGAGATTATTATTTTCTTTTTTTTTTTCTGCTGCTCTTAATGTAGTCCTGGAGGAATTCATGTCCGAATTCCTGCCTGGGATCGTTCCTCAGCTTCAGGCAGCTCTTCCCTCCCCATCACTTGATACCCCAAGATTTTCCTTTTCCCACCCTCCACCCCAACTTCCATCGGATTAAGACCTCACTTCTCCGCGAGAGCGTCGTAAAGCTGTGGGGCAGACAATAAAATTGTTATTAGTTTCTGTATTAAAAGGTTGGGTTGCTTTTAACCCGAACCAGAAGGAGGATTTACTTTTACAAATTTCTGCTGGTGTGTTAAAAATTTACACGGGGAATACGTTCCGTGGAGAGAGCAGGGATTTGATGTTAAATCAACCCAACATGTGTCTCAGGCAGGCGGCGTGACCCGGTCCCGGGTGTCGGCAGGGATGTGTTTCCCTTTCATGCCTCCCCATGTCCTCGATTAAAACACAGCAAAGTCTCAGGATTTTCCAGAATCTTAACTCTAAATTAAGGATTTTATTTTTATTTTTTTTTAATTGCCGCCCCACCTTAAAAGTCCATCAAAAATAAATCTAACAAGCTCCAGGAGCGGGGTGGGTGGAGGAAATAATCAGGGTTGGGAAAATTACTCTTCTCTCCCCCTTTTTATTTAATTTTTTTCTCCTTCAGGTTGTTCAAATCGAACTGGAAAAGGGGAAAATGTGGGGGAGAAGGGGCAGAATTCCCTGTGCCAAGCCAGGGAGTTTTGTCAGGGCTGTGGAGGCTCCGGTTTTCCTGCCCTTTGTGGTGTGGGACTGTGGGCTGTGGAGAAGATCCCGGAGCCCTCTGCCCCCGGGGTCTCCCAGAAATAACACTGGCAGCTGCAGCTTTGAGCTGCTCCCCGTTTATTTCCATGTGCAATTTTAATTTATTATTTGCTGGGGAAGGTGTATTTTTTGTGGATCTCCCCCATCCCAAAGCCCCTTTTTTAACGGGATTCTCAGTGTGGGGACGGGGTCCGTCCGTTCCCGGCCGGATCGAGCATCGCTGGCAGGTAAAAGATAAAATCCAAAGTGGCACCAAAGTTGAGTTTGATGGGGGGAAGAAGTGCAGGAGAACGGGATCAGCGTGGAAAAATCCCCCCCAACCCCTGTGTGTCGCCCAGCAGGGTCAGGGAAGGAGGTGGGGAGGGGGGAAAGGCTGAGCAAACGGAGCGAGGTGGAATAAAACGGATTAAAGTTGCTGTCGGGGGGGGGGGGAGGTGGGGAAGGGGCTGGAGAAAACAGATAATATCCAAAATATCTGTGAAATCCGCGTCCAGACCCGCTGTCCTGCCTGGAAACCAGGCAGCCGCAGGTTTTTACATCCCCTTTGGAAAGGGAAGAGCAGGGAGCATTCGGAAAACAACAACAACAACAAAATAAATCAGTGCGGTGTATAAAACCGAGTGACACTAAAATATCTCCTCGGGCCCTCGGCCTTTCTCTCCTAATAACCCGGCAGGAATGCGAGTGCACTCAGTTGTGAAGTTGCTGCCCGGAGAGCCCGGCAGCTTTTCTTTTCCGCCGCTGGCTCGGGGGATGCTTTGAGTCTGCTGATGTTTGTGTCTCGCTGTGGGGCTGGGGAGGGGCCGGGGGGCTCTGCCTTTCAGGGTTTGCTCTCCTTTGATTTTTTTTCTCTTTTTTTTTTTCACCCCCCCCCCCCTTTTCCATCCTTTTTTTCTCTTTTCTTGTCGGTCCGGCGGGGAGCGGGGCCGCAGGGGAGAGTTGTGGGGGTTGGGATTGCCTTTGTGGCAGCAAGGTGGGGGGCAAGGGGAACAGGCTCATTCTTCCCACCGGGGAAAGGCGGGAGGAGAAGCCTGGAGGTCCCTGGGTTTATAACTCTTACACATTTATGGCTCCTTGCCTCTCCCCTCACTTTGGGAGCGTGAAATTTGGGGAAATTCTCTTATTTCGGGAAGGGCTGCGATGGGTTTTTTTTCCCCCTTCATCCCCGTGGGTTTGAAGCCCAGCAGAGCGCTGGGATGAGGCTGGCAAGGTGGGTTTGGGGTCTCCAGGGGTTTTTCCCCATTTTCTGGGTGTAGGGAGGGATCCCACCTCCTCCTCCTCCTCCTCCAGGGCCACCCTGGGTTTTTGCTGTGCTCCCAGAATGACCCCGCTGCCGCCTCGGCGTCACCTGCCGCTTCTGGAAGTGGGAACTTGAAATTTCCCGTCCCTTCCTCTCCGCTCTGCAGCTCCTGGGGGATTCTGCAGGGTGGGGAGCTCGGTCCTGCTGCTCCCTGGGCATCTCCCCACGCGGGGATGGGCTCTGGCAGCGCGAGAGGGAAGGAAAAAGAGAGAAAATAAAACCACCCAGAGCCTGGAATTTCCATGTGTTTGCCTCGGAAGGTGTAAAAATCCTCCTCCTGGATGCACCTGATTGAAACTCAGGGGGAGCAGCTGGCTCGGGAAATAACCCCAGGGGCTGGGACGTGGCCCTACACAGAGCTGGTGACACTTGGGGTGGCCCCAGAGCCCCCTGAGTGGCCGTGGGGCTGTGACCAGCAGCGCTGGCTCCTGGGCCAGCTCAGGGCAAGGACTTGCACCCATTTTATCTCTTACAAAACCTCCTTGTGCTGCACCTTTTCAAGTCAAACAGAACTCGTAGATCAAGATGGGGCTGGCACGGCTTGAAAAACTTCCTAATCTTTTTTTTTTTTTTTTTTTTTTTTTCCTCCCTTCTTCTCCAAGCGTTTGGGAGATGAAACCCAGCCAAGACGCCGCTTGAGGGTTTGTTTTTGTTTTTTACAAACTTTTCCTAATTTAAACGGCTCTTGGCACGGCTCGGCACGAAAACGCGTCGCGGTGATCGGGCTGCCCGTGACAAAAACGTGCTTTGGAAGTGGAATGGCATCGGGAAAAGGGAATAGGGAGAGGCAGGAGAAGCAGAGAGATCCAAAGCCACGATTCATTTTGCAGGGATGAGCTGCAGGGAAGTCATTAAGGGATTCCTGCGCCACGGGCACGGGGTTGGCACCGGGATGCGCGGGGAGAGGAGCCTGGCGCGAGCCTGGATCCTTTCTCCCGGGGTTTATTTGATTTTTTAAGGAGAAGCCGGGCTGTGTTTGCAGCCTGCTGTGCCCAGGTCTCTCCGGGGTGGAGCATTCTGGCGTTGCCAGCCCCGGTGACACTTCCCAGCGGCTCCGTGCCCCGGCAGGTTGGCAGCGGCTGTTGGCAGCGTGCTCCCGTCCCTCCTCCTGCATCGTGGAGCCAGGCTGGCAGCAGAACCAGGGGTTTTTCCTGGGAGGATAAAGGAGCAGAGGGTGGATGTGGAGGAAATCTCACCTGGCTCGGCTCAGGCCTCCGCGCTGGTTTGCCAGGGGAAGAAGTCGGGGTAATAAAAATGGTTTGGTGGGAGATTCCTTTAAAAACTGGGGGAAAGTGCACAAAATAATTGAAGGGGATAGAGGAGGAAAAAAATCCCACGAAGGGGGGGGTGATTTGGAAGTGTTTTTTTCTGCCTGATTGGGAAAACTCCTCCGGAGCTGGGATGGGCAGATGGGGCTGGGGAGCACCGGGATGGCCCCGGCTGGAGCACGAGGAGGAGGAGGAGGAGGAGGAAGGCGCAGTGGGGTGGGTTTGTGCTCGAGGTGCTGTCAGGTTGTGTTGGGCAGCTCGGGGAGGTGCTGCTCCCTTCCCACAGCCATGGAGCCGTGGCCGGGAGGAGCCGCTGGCCCCGAGCAGGGGCTCAGGAATGACTCCTTGGAACAGCCCTTGGCCAGAGCTGGGCTTGTCCACGAGGATTTCCCTGCTCCAGGGATGATAAAGGCACAAAATCGGTGCCATTCCACTGGATTTCCCTGCTCCAGGGATGATAAAGGCACAAAATCGGTGCCATTCCACTGGATTTCCCTGCTCCAGGGATGATAAAGGCACAAAATCGGTGCCATTCCAGCTTCCTGGCTGAGCATCCCGCTGAGCATCCCTGTGCTCAGCCCGAGCAGGGTTTTGGGGAGCCAGCTTCCCTCGGGATCTGTCAGCTCTGATCCCAAACCTTGCTTTCCCCGAGCCCCGCTTTATTCCACAACCTGTAGGTTTTAGGTGTGTGGTTTTCTTTTTGCTGTTCATTGTGAGTCTGGGAGCCAAATGTGGATGGGACCACCTTGGAGGAGCTGTGGTGGATTGGGAAAAGATGCCTTGGAAAAGAGGGAGCAGCGGAGCAGGGCTGGAGGTTGGAGGCTTGATGCAGAACACAAGGCCAGGGTTGTGCTGTGCAGCCTGGGATGAGCTGGGATCCCGGATTCCCAGCAGTTCCTTCCATCTGGAGGCCCCTTGGGTTCACATTCCTGCCTCTCCTGGGTGTCTGCCATGCCTGGGAGTGGGGATGTGCCCCCAGTGTCCTTCTGCTGGTGCTCCCCTGGTGCCTCCCATCCCATGCCAGGGTCACGGCACATCCCTTGGGATCCCAGCACGGGGCACCCCCACCTTGCCCACAGCATCCTGGAGCTGCTGGGAGGGTGCTCCTGGAGCAGGGGTGACCCCACAGCCTGCAGGAACCCGGGGCTTCCTCAGCTCCTGGGAGAAGGGAATGGCAGGGGACACCCAGGATGGGGGCACAGTGCCCCACTGCAGCCTCAGGAAAAGCTTTTGTGGCTCAGGGTGGGCTTGGAGGAGCCACCCAGGGTGAGGGGACAACTTGTGGCAGGAAATAACCTGGCAGAACTGAAATTCCTGGATGAGGATCCAGAGTTTTGGGCTGATCTGGGCAGAATATTGGCTGGACAGGGAGCAGAGCTCTCCTGTGTCCCTTGTCCCAGCAGGGAGGGAGGTGCTGAGGAGCTCTGCGTCCCCAGGAGGGTTTCTGGCTCCTTCCTCCAGGATGCTGCCAGAGCTGGCAGTGGGAGGGAAATTCCCTGGAGCGTGGGGTAACTTGGATGGGGAAGAGAAACACGGCATCGCCAGGCCGGTTAAAAACAGGAGAAGAGCAAATAAAGGCACGGGGAGAGATGTCCTGTAAGTTTTGAGGCAGGAAATGTTAATTTTGGAAATGTGCTGGGCCGGGCAGAGCTGCAAACCCCTGGATTTTTAGCGAGGCGGATTCAGGTGGGATTATAAAGTCTCCAGCTTTGCCTTTCTCTGGGATTATTTCCCGAAAATTTACATTTCTCCTTTACACCCCGACCTGCTTTCCCTGCGGCTTCCTGGATGGATTTTCATCCTGCGTTTCTGCAGCAGGGTAAAATCCTGCTGGGATGGGATGGGATGGGATGGGATGGGATGGGATGGGATGGGATGGGGTTTGTGGGCAGGGCAGGGTCCCCCAGCCCCATCCCCTGCTGCCCTGCCCTGTGCTCAGCCCCAGTAGAGTTTTTGGGGAGCCAGGCTGCCACAGAGGTTCCCCGTTAATAATAAATCAAACCCTCAAAATCAACAGGAATTCCTCATCTGGAAAACAAAAGGGGCCCTTGTCACCTGAAGCTGGGGCTGGGGGGTGAGGAGGAGGAGGGTGATGATGCTCCCGCTCATCCCATTGCTCCCAGCTTGTCTCAGCCTCTCGGAACTCGTGGTCTGGGGTTCTCATCCTCAGTTCTGCCTCTCTGGCAGGACCCGTTCCTGTCCCTCTGGCCCCGAAGCACTCGGGGTTTGTAGAGGGTCTGGGTTTGGCAGCAGAGCCCCTGTTATCCCATGGAGGTGAAGGAGAGGAAGAATTGGGGCAGATCTCTGTGATTTTTGCTTTTTGTGCATATTGGGGAAGGGGAGATTCCCTTCCTGTGAGAAACAGGTGAAGGGAAATGTCCAAAAATCCATCCTGGGAGAGGTGGGAGCACGAGTGTGGTGGAGAAACCTGGGAAGGGAATTCTGGCTGAGCTCTGCTCCCGTGGCTCAGCACAACCTTCACTCCATCCCCTTCTTCCAAAGTGACAGCAGTGGGATTTGGGCTGGAGCTGGGATTTGACTTTCCCAAAATCAAACCCAAAGGTGCCGGGAGCCCTTTCCCGTGGGATGGGTCTTCAGGGCTGGGCTCTGCATCCTGAGGGATGCTCAGGACCCTCTGGGTGCAGCCCACAGCCCTGTCTGGGTTATTCCCTACATCTCCTTTAAACCCAGGTTTCATTCATAAAAGGATACAGGGCAGGGCCGTTCCCAAATCCCTTGAAACCTTTCCTCGATTCTGCTGGGCTCCCACTGAACAAATTCCCTTTTCTCTGGGAAGTGGAGCCGTGGCTCCAAATCTGGGTCAGGCTTTGGGGCTGTGGGAGCAGCCCATGGCTCAAACCCCTCCTCATCCCTCATGCACAGCTTTTCCAGCAGCTCCTGGAATCAGGGATGCTGCAGAGATCCCCCTGCTCCGTGGGGCTGGAAAATCCTGCCTGAGGAGGAGTCTGCTCCCTTTGGGAAGGCAGTGGGAGGGGGTTTGGCAGGTGAGGGGTGGTTTGGGGGCTGCTGCTGGCTCTGGGGGGGTCGGTGCTGGCTGCTCCCTCGTGTCCCCACCGTGATGGAGCAGGGGATGCGTCAGGAGCGTCGCTGCTGCTGAATTTCCAGCTGTAAATTTGGGATGGGGACAGGGCCCTGCCCATCCCTCTGGGAAAAGGATGGATGGACAGACCCCTGTCCTCTCAGAGGGGAACAAACAGCTCCTTCCACGGCAGCCTGGGTCCTTCCCAAGCGCGCTGGGAATGAGCACAAATGGCTGGGTTTATCTGGAGCTTTAGAATAATAATAAGGGAGTTGAAAACTCCTGGCAGTGGGCAGGGCTGTGCTGGAGCTGCAGAGGACATGGGGGGACGCAGGGATGTGGCTCATGTCCCTGAGGGATTTGGTGTCCCCAGCTGTGTCCTCCTCACAGTTTGTCTGATTTTTTATCCCGGTGTCGTTGCCTTTCCCTCACCACAGCGTGATGATTTTTGGTTTGGGGACAACAGGAGACATCCCCTGGCTCGGTGCCCTGCCTGTGGCAGCCCCTGTGACACCCTGTGGGTGATGTCAGTGCTCCCTGCCCGCCCAGGGACAGTTTGGGGACAGCTCTGTGTGCCCCTGTGTGGGCAGAGGATTGTGGAGGAGCGGTGCCAGCGGGGACTCGTGGCTGTGCCGTGGGACAGAGGTGACACCCACAGGGTGGACACCCAGCCCGAGGTGGGCACCCTCACCTGTGACCCCATGCCAGAGCCCTCAGCTGGGGGGTTTTGGGATCTCACCTAAAAAAGCAGCTTCCAGTTGTGTGGTGATGAGTCCTGCTCGGGCAGGGGACACGTTGGGAGCCAGGTGGGCACCGGGGACCTCGAGCCCCTCCTTGCCCCAGCGCCCCAAGGTGCTCACAGGACTGCAGAAGGGTGACAGCAGTTGGTGAATCATTATTTAATATTTTAAAGGATGAGGGTTATTTTTAGGAGGGATTGGAGGGAGCCCAGTTCCTGGGAATAACCCCTGGGGTTTGCACGGTGCTCTGTGTCCCACGGCACTGGGAAGGTGCTGGGTTTCCTTGGCCACTGAGCTGGAGCAGGAGCAGCCACTTGGATGCCAGGACACCCTAAAATTGGGCTTCAGGACCTCACTGTTGCCAGGAGGACAAGCAGGGATTCAGGACATGGATTCCCCCTTCCCCAGCCCTGTCCCAGTCCAGCAGGGATGCGCCGGGTTTGAAGACGCCGCTGTCGCTGCGCTGGGGATGCTCAGGAGCCTGGATGGATCAGCACCACCTGGGAATGCTGAGTGGGACCCTGGAGCAATGCTGTGGGACCAGAGCCCTTCCCTGTGTGCCAGGCTGGCATCCAGAGGGACGCTGGAGCCGTGGCAGAGGTTTGCTGCCATCCCTGAGGGATCCATCCACGCTGGGCCGGGCGGCGCCTCCGGATTCCCCGTGGAAGAGCCACAGAGAGGGACTTTCCTGGGAAGAGGACATTCCTGTGAAGAGGACATTCTTAGGAAGAGGACATTCCTGGGAAGAGGACGTGGTGGCTGGACGTGGCTCATTCCAGATGACACGAGAAGGGGACCCCAGTGACCTCCTGGTTTCAGCACGGGGTCCTGGTGGGAAGCGCTTCCCGCAGCCAAGGGATGCTCCTGCTTCTCCTGCTCTCTTCCCAGCACCTCAAATATGAAATGCAGCATCCCACTCCCCTCTGTGGGCATCCAGCAGCATCCCCAGATCCCAGCACAGCCCTGCTGAACACGCTGCTCCCCAGATTTTAGCGGAGGAATCTCCGGGGTTATTCCCAGCCGAGCTGTTGGGAGCTGCCTTCATCTGTGGGGCTTGGGATGAAGGCTGGAGCTGCCCAGAGAAACCAGGAGATGCTGTGGAGAAGCCAGGCTGTGCAGGAATAAGATCAGGGAAGCTGTTTGGAGATGTGGAGCCAGGCTCTGGCAGGGCTGCGAGACGGAGCCGGCCTCGGGTCACGCTGCCTCCGACGGGGACGCAAAGGAAAATGGACTTCAGAGCGGGAGTTTGGAAATGCCCAAGGATCCTTCTTGCCCCCACTGCTTTTTTTCTTCTCCCTCCTCATGAGCAGCATAATTTCTGGATGGAAACCAGGCCTCTTCCTGCACAGGAATGGGATTTGCCGTGGAAAGCATTAACCAGAGCCTTTACCGGATGAATTTTTTGCACAGACACGACGGAGTCTGGGAAAACTTGTGGCATCCGAGTTCCTCCCTCCTGCTCCATAGGTACCGTGCCTGTTTTTTCCTCCCCTTTGGATTATTTTGAAGGCCAGCAGAGACTTTTAGCAACTTCCAGTCCGACTCCCCACGAACTCAGCGGGAAGATTTCACTCGGGGGTAGGACACGAGAGGGCCGAGCCCGAGCCCTGGCATCCAGCGTGTCCCTCACCTGCTCCAGGACATTTCTTCCTCCCTGGCTCCATCCTTGCCTCTCTCCTGATGGGATGGGGAGTGGGGAGCTCCTGGAGTTTGGGGTTTATTTGGATTTAAGTGGGGAGCTCCTGGAGTTTGGGGTTTATTCGGATTTAAGAGCTTCCCCCATCGCTCCCCTTTTCCGGGAGCTTTCACCTTCCCAGGGATCGAGTCGGGACATTCTCCCGTGTCCCTCCTCTTCCTCATGGCCACAGGGCAGTGTCCTTGAGCCTCCACCCAAGAGGAAGATGCCTCCTCTTCCTCAGGTGTCCCAGGCTCTGGGGGGCAGGTGTGGGACCATCCTGGCTGGGAACGGAGGGCGCGGAGGAGATTCTGGCCGGAGCATTCCGTGTGCTCCAGGTGGGATGAGGGCTCTGGTGTCTGCAGCAGGAATTCCAGGTGGGATTTGCACCAGGGGGATGTGTCCCCAGTATGTGAATTTTACAAAAAAAGCGTGAGCTGGGCATTGGGCATGTGGGAGAGGCTTGAACCGAGCTGGGATTTACAGTGAGATGCTGGAAAAACCTTTGGAAAACTGGTTTGGGTGATGCTGTGCTGGTTGCAGCTCTATCCCACACCAGCAACGGGAGCTGCTGGCAATTATTTTAATGGGATTTTGGGGGGATTGTGCTGAAAACCTCATCCCAAATCCTAAAACCCTCATCCTGTGTGGAAGCACAGCGCGATGGATGGGAGTTGTACGTGGTGGGAATCTCACCTTATCCCGTGGTTTGGGATTTTTTTTCCCTGGGAGTTTGGAGGGATTTTTTTTTTTTTTTTTTTTTGTTCCCTCTGAAATTTTTTCCACACCGTCTTCATTATCATTTTTGTTAATTAGATTGTGCTGGGAAACAGTCTCTATTGAAAAAGCAAAAAGCTCTGAGATGGGTTTTTCCAAGTGCGGCTGCGTTCCGGGGCTGGGAGAAGGACGGGGAGTGGGGAGAGCTTGAAAGAAATATTATTTAAAAAAAAATAATAATTTCTTCATAAAGCTCTTTAAAAAGAAAACCCCGGGCCCCCTTCCCCCACCAGGGCCACCTCCCCTCTTCCCCCCCCTCCCCAATTAAACGATTTGAATTTCCACGTTAACCGCTTGGTGCTTCCTCGGCGCCTCAGATGATTAGAAAGGGATATTCATTTATGCCTTTTAAACGCCGCCCCGATTAAAATCAGAGAGATTTTTTCCTTCATCAAAATCTAACATCCTTGAAAAATTAATTTGATGCCTCTTGTTATCAATTAATTGAATCTCGTTGGGAGAGAGGCTCGTGCGGCGGGTGGTTGGAGCCGGCCCTTCTGTTCTTAGTTGCTTTCCCCCCTCTCCGCTCCCTTCCGCTGCTTCCAAACACTGGGACATTATAAAACTCGGCCTTTTCTCTTCTTCTTCTTTTTTTTTTTTTTTTTTTATTTTAAATATATTATTTTTACTCATCTCATAAAATAAAATAAATGAATAAAACTTGCTCTCGCTCTCTCTGTCTCCCCGCCCTCATCCTCCATTCCCCCTGAGTTCCTCTCGGATGAAAGACCCTTTTTTCCCTTCCTTTCTCTCATCCCTCTTTCCTATAACTTCTGAGAAAGAAAAGTTGGGGCTTTTAGCAATTTCTCGGCGGCCAAGGTCCGTCTTTCTTCCTTTCTTTAACGGGGGATATTGGATATTTCATTTGAATCTCCCTTTTTTCAATTAAAAGTGCCCCGTTCCTTCTCTTCCAGCTGCTCCATTCTCCTGCCCTGGCTCGGCAGCCGGAGAAGCGATTTTCCTTTCTTTAATATTTCAGCTCTTCCCCTGAGACGGGCTGCCTGCCTTATTTTTTTTTTTTTAATAGACTTTTCTCCCTCTATTAAACTTTTCCAATCTTCGTCCCTTTATTTTTTTTCCCTTCCCACCTCTTTAAACAAAAAAAAAGAAAAAGAAACACCAAAAAAAAAAAAATCCAGGAAAAGTTATAAAATGGGAAGAACTGGGTCATTCAGGAAGTTATTGAAATAACTTCAAAATTAGGCTTCACTTTCACTCTCCTTGGAGTGGTTCTGCCTTTGGATCCAGCCTCCTCCCTGGTGGCTCTGTTACTGATGTCCCGGTGGGAATTTGGGGTTGGAGATGTTGGGGGATCACCCAGACGAGAGCAGAGAGGTGGTTTTGGGTTTCTTTGAGGGAAGGATGTGGGGATGGGGATTTGGTGGGGGTCTCCCATCCGAGGGCTCCTCAGGGGGGCTGAGGGGATGTGTCCCCCCAGTCCTGTGCCCTAAGGGGTGATTCGGTGTCAGGACCCCGGTGTCACCTCCCCCTGTACTGTCCCCTCACTTCTTGTGCCCAGCTGGGTTTGGGATCTGGCAGGTGAGAGGCTCTTCCAGCCCTACCTGTCCTCACTGGACAGGTGTATTTCCATTATTATGATGATGACTTTCTTTTATCACTTCCCTCTCCTGCTCCTCTCGGGGTCACCAAGGATTTTGGGGAGAGGGTGACCCTGATCCCTGTGCACAGAAGGGAGTTTTGGGATCTTTGAATTCCCATTTGGATCGCGTCAGGCTGAAGGAAAGCAAGTTTTTAGGGGGGTGAGAAATGAGGGGATGCAGGGCTGGACCTGGCACTGTGGGGCTGATGTGGCTCCACGGGGGCTTCCTGGATTTTTGGGGAGTGCCCCTGGCTTTGCTCCCAGTGGGAATCCTGCAGGATTTGGGCACAGGGCCTGTATCCCAAACTGATGGGACAGAGGTGCCAGACCTGTATGCTGGCATGGTGGGACACAGACACTGGTCCTGCATTCCAACCTGGTGGGACACAGGTACTGGACCTTCAACCACACCTGATGGAGCCCTGGTACCAAACCTGACCCACTGGGACACAGGTTCTGGTTCTGCATCCCAACCTCATGAAACACAGGTATTGGACCTTCAGCCACACCTGATGGGGCACAGGAGCTGGACCTGCATCCCAGCCTGATGGGGCACTGGTACCAAACCTCTATCCTGCCCCTCTGGGACACAGGAACTGCATCCCATCTGGTGGGACACAGGTATTGGACCTTCAACCACACCTGATGGGGCCCTGGTACCAAACCTGACCCACTGGGACACAGCTTCTGGTTCTGCATCCCAGCCCACCAGGACATTGGTACCAAACCTGCATCCCAACCTGGTGGGACAGGAGTTCTGGACCTGCATCCCAGCCTGATGGGGCTTGGGTACCAAACCTTCATCCTGACCCACTGGGACATGGATTCCAGACCTGCATCCCAGTCCAATGGGACATGGGTACCAAACCTTCTTCCCAGTCCAGTGGGATTGGGTACCAAACCTTCATCCCAGTCCAATGGGATTGGGTACCAAACCTTCATCCCAGTCCAATGGGATTGGGTACCAAACCTTCATCCCAGTCCAATGGGATTGGGTACCAAACCTTCGTCCTGGCTGAGTGGGACACGGGTACCAGACCTGCATCCCCACCTGATGGGACACAGGTGGTGGATCTGCATCCTGACCCACTGGACCAGACCTGCATCCCAGTCTAATGGGATTGGGTACCAAACCTTCATCCTGACCCACTGGGACGTGGATACCAAACCTGCATCCCAGTCTAGTGGGACATGGGTACCAAACCTTCATCCTGACCCACTGGGACATGGATACCAGACCTGCATCCCCACCTGATGGGACACAAGTGCTGGATCTGCATCCTGGCCCACTGGGACCAGACCTGCATCCAGTCTAATGAGATGTGGGTACCAAACCTTCATCCTTGCTCAGGTGGGGATGTGGCTCAGACCTGCATCCCCACCTGGTGGGACACAGGTGGTGGGCCTGCATCCTGGCCCACAGGATGCTCCATCACCCAGCAGCGATCCAGAGACCGCCGGCACCCAGCGAGGGGCTGTCCCCGGGTCCCCACGTGTGGTGGCACCGGAGCAGCGAGGTGGGAGCCCCGTGCTCCGCGTCACTATTTAATTAGACGTCCCTGATTAACAAAACTTGGCGTTAGGCTTCCTCCTGCCCTCATCTTTCCTGGCTCCGAATCAATGGCTTTGATATGCTAATTAGGGAGTAATTTAATTTCAAAAGGCCGCAATTAACAAGGGTGTTGTGGACATGCTGTAGTTAAGCGGCGTAATCTAATTTGCATTAGTAACAAGCAGGGACTAATTAGAAGCTTAAATTAGACACTTAGACGGCTCTTGTGTTTACTTTCTTAATGAGATGGAGTGGGGTTCCTTTTTTTTTTTAATCTTTTTCAAGAGCTCAGCGAGGGAAGCGGGGATGGAGCAGGATGGGGCGGCCGGGCACGCACTCCGGGCTGGAGCAGCAGCCCCGCGGTCCCAACACCGGCCCGGCCACCCCCAGCCAGTCCCACACCCACTCTGGGAGGGGGTTTTGTATTCCTCGAAGCTTGGAAGGGAACGGGAGAGGTGCCAGGTGTCTCTGGGAATGTGTGGGATCACCCGTGGGGTTGGCTGCGCTTGGGGCGGCTCTGGAGAGCCGAGGATGCTCCAGGGGTGACAGGTTCTGGAGAGGCAGGTGGGGCTCGCCAGGAGCACAGGAAACCATCCCAGGGCTTCCCGTGTTGGAGTTCTCACACTTCCAGGTGCTCTCCAGCTCTCTGATCCAAGGATCCCTGATTTTTGGGGGCAGGAGGACCTCGCTGTGGCCATCCCTGGTTTCTATAGAGCAGCAAAGGCTCCTCACTGCCTGCAGTCCTTGGTGGCTGGGCTGGGCTGGCCCTGAGGCAGGTGAGGAGAGCCAGGGGGTGAAGGTGAAGCACCAGAGGTTGGCTCTTCCCAGAGAAGTTGCTGGGAGCGAGATGAAAGTGGGAGATGAAAGTGCCCAGAGGTGAGATCCCATTAAAGCAGTGCCTGGGCTTAGCCGGTCCCTGGTTCCTTAAATATCTTCTAATTTACAGTAATGCTCCGGATTCGTCTCAGCTCCCCCAGACTTTTATTTTAATCCCCTTTCCACATTTCCATGTGTTTATGTGTTAATTAAAGGGTAAAAAGCCACTCTCGGAGCAATCCTGGCTGCTGCTTCTCTTCCAGCGAAGCCTTTCAGGATTAGCAGCCGCTTCCTAAAGCCTGGCGGTGCCGGAGCAGGACGGGCAGGTTGCTCAACTTTCTGTAGCTGGGAGCAGATCCAGGGCCTGGGATCCAGCTTTCCTGAGTCCTCCTCTCCTTCCAGCTGTGCAGAGGAATATCCTGCAGATTTCTGAGGGCTTTGGTGGGGTTTGCTGGGTCTGTGCTCCTTCGGGATCCGCCGGTACCCAGGGCCTGCTCCCCTCCGTGTCCTGGCCAGGCTGGAGCTGGGAGGAAGGCTCTGAATACTGCTTTGGGACTGGGATGACTCTGGAATACTGCTTTGGGACTGGGATGACTCTGGAATACTGCTTTGGGACTGGGATGGCTCTGGAATACTGCTTTGGGACTGGGATGGGTGGAAACAGCCTCTGGAAGGTCTCAGTGTCAGGTTGTGTGTCACCTGTGCTGTCCCAGCTCGTGGAGAGTTTCCCCAATGGTGTTTCCCACTGTTATTCCTCATCCCTCCCTCTTGGCTGATGGTTTAGGAGCTCCTGGAGGTTGTGGCTGGGGACACTCAGGGCAGGGTAACCCACAGGGGTTGGAGATGGGGACTCGAGGACAGGGACAGCAGGGTGGAGGTGGCACTGGGTCCGTGCGTGGCCCACGAAGGGCGGCCCAAAATTACGGAGCTGCCGAGGATGATGAGAAACAGGGAAAGCTGCTGAAATTGGTGTTGGGCCAGTGGTTTCTGAGGAGCTCATGGTGTGGCTGTGGCTGTCCCAGCAGGTCCTGGAGACTGAGAAATGCCACTGAATTTTCCTGTCCTTGGAATCAGGTGGAGCAGTGATGTTGCTTCGGACTGGTGTGGATGCCCAAAATCCCTTGGGAGTTTCTTGGGGGGGAAATCGCTGCTTCATCTGCTCTTGCTGCTCCTAAAATCCCACACCCATTGCTTTGAGCCCATGGGTTTGGTCACCTCCATGTTCATCCTTCCCTTCTGGAAGGCTGGGTGGCAGTGCCAGGCTCCCTGGGTGGCACACTCATGGGATCGTGGCACACTCGTGGGATCGTGGCACACTCATGGGATTGTTGCACACTCATGGGATCATGGCACACTCATGGGATCGTGGCACACTCATGGAATCGTGGCACACTCATGGAATCATGGCACACTCACAGAATCGTGGCACACTCATGGAATCACGGCACACTCATGGGATCATGGCACACTCATGGGATCGTGGCACACTCGTGGGATCTTGGCACACTCATGGGATCATGGCACACTCATGGAATCGTGGCACACTCATGGGATCGTGGCACACTCATGGAATCGTTGCTCACTCATGGGATCGTGGCACACTCACAGAATCATGGCACACTCATGGGATCGTGGCACACTCATGGGATCATGGCACACTCATGGGATCGTGGCACACTCATGGGATTGTGGCACACTCATGGAATCATGGCACACTCATGGGATCATGGCACACTCATGGGATCGTGGCACACTCATGGGATCATGGCACACTCATGGGATTGTGGCACACTCATGGGATCATGGCACACTCGTGGGATCGTGGCACACTCATGGGACTATGGCACACTCACGGGATCGTGGCACACTCATGGGATCGTGGCACACTCACGGGATTGTGGCACACACGGTGGGAGCCCCAGCCCCTCCCTCCCAGGGAAGCTCCGGGCATCCATCAGCCCGTTAATTGCGCTAATTAGAGAGTGCGGAGGTGTTAATTGGAAAACCCTGGGATGGTGCCTGTTTGCGGGAGGGATGGATGTCAATAAAGCGGGATTGATGACTGGGATGGAGCGTGCTCCGCGCAGGTTAGCGGCGAGTCGGGGGATGTCAAGGAAATGTTACTGCTCAGATGAAGCAATTGTTAATTAAAAGCCGCGGTAATTAATACACCCTCGTTGCCATATGGTCCTGCCGAAGGCAGGGGGATTCGTTGCTCCGTTTGTAATTCTCCGTTTCCTTCCCTTTGTCCTGCGGAAGGTGCGTGGTTGGATGAAAGGGGGGAACAAAAAATGCAGAGCGGTGGTTCAGCGAGTCTGAAATGGTAATTAATGGTAATTAACGATCCATTTGTGCAGCTTCTGTTGCTGTTGCCGTTGGAGGGGGCTCCTCCCTCCCCTTCTAACCAAACCCACCCTTTCCCTCTGGACGTGGGTGTTGTTGGATCTTCCCGCTGACTGTCTGGGCACCGTCCCTGCCTCTGTGCCTGGGGGAAGGTCTGATCCTGCCGAGCCCCTCTGGATGCCGCGGAGGAGAATCCCTGGAACGCCGCTGGGAGGGATGAGCAGCAGGAGTTGGGATGCTGCGGATGCCTCCCGGCTCTGTGCAGGGCTGCACGTGTGCTCTGGCATCGTTCAGCCCGGTTCTGCTCTTCCCACTCATCCCAGAGCCGTCCTGGCTGGAAAAGCGCTTGTTCCTCATTTAAATCCACTTTATAACCTCGCAGACACCGGCTTCGTTTTTATTTTTTTTTTTTTCTTTAAGGTTTTGTAAAACTTTTTATAGGAATGGAAATATTTCCATTATTATGATGATGACTTTCTTTTATGACTTCCCTCGCAGCGCTGTTGGGATCCCAGACGCTGCAGCATCCCAGAGGGGTTTGGGAACGGGAAGTGGAGTTTTACAGGACTTGGAGAGGGAACTCAGCTGGCCCGGTGTCCCCAGCTCCGGGAATCACCCAGGCTGCAGGAATCTGCTCCAGCATCCCGCCTCTGGCAGGGGCTGGAACCACCAGAGCGAGCCCACGGCTCCTCCACCAGCAGAGATTTCCTCCTAATTCCCAACAGTTAAACTCCAGTTTATGCCCGAAGCCAGGAAAGTTTTATATCCTTTCCAAAACTGTCTTTTTTCTTTTTTTTCTCTCTTTTTTTTTTTTTCCTTTTTTAATACTTCCTGTTGTAACTCTGGATATTCCTGTTCTCCGTGTAAAAGTCAAATCCCTGCTGGAATCCCGATGAGTTTCTGACCCTGGTGATGCCGAGTGGCGGACACGAAGCGTTCCCCGTGGGGCCTCGTGGATTTCAGAGGGAAAACGGGAATAGGAACAGCAATAATTTCGTATTTTTCAACTTGAAATCCTTGAAATTCAGAGTGGGGAAGGAAATAATGTCGGCGCAAGGAAAAAGTCAGGGGTTTATTCCAGATTTTTGCATCCCATCCTTGGGAAGCTGCTCCAACCAAACCCAAATCTCAATAATCCCCTTAACCTTGAGCTGTCCCACAGCCGCCGGTGTGTCACCCCCAGAGCCCTGGGACAGTGGGAGGGAGCCAGGAGCTCCCCTTGGGAATGGATGTCACTCATATCCCCTGCGGAAATGACTTTTGAAATGCAGATAATCTCCAACATGCAAATGAGCAGCTCGCTGCTCCCTGTTTAATATGAATGATCAGCCCCTGAATAGCGATTATTACACGCCACATTTCAGCAATTATGTTGTTCCTGGTTTGTCTCGCTGCCTTTTGGGGTGTGGAGGGGGGAAATAGGGAAGAAAAGAGGGTGGGAAGAGAAAGGGGGGGGGTGGTGTTTTTTCATCCCATCCCTCTGGTTTTGTTCCCGTCTTGTTACAAACTCCGCGAGCGGCGGTGGGTGAGCGCCGAGCCCGTGCTGGTGGGATGGAGGGGTGTGGAAACAAAACTGCTTTTCCATGGAGGGAAACGTGTGCTGGGAAGGAGGGAGAGACCCTCGCTCCTGGGTGGATTCCGTGCTGCCACTTCTCTGTCTCAGGGCTGGATGTGGCAGAGACCAGCGCTGGGTGTGCTGGGGCTGTTTCCTCCAGTGCCAGCCCAAATCCAGGAGTTTCTCCCAGAAAAAAAAGCACCCTCAGCTTCACAACACCAACCTGCCACTCGTCCGAGCCCACTGAGCAAAAACTGGGAGAAGGGAAGGATTTTCCAACCCATGTTCCGCCGGGCTCTCGTTCCCACATCCCAGCTCTGCCGTTCCTCTGGGTTTCCTCAGCCTGGCACCTTCTGCCAGGTGGTTTTTCCAGCTGGGCAGTGGTGGTTTGCTGGGAGGTGAAGCACTTGGAGGGAGTGTTTCGACTTTGTTAGGATTTTCAGTCTGGAATACGAGGTGCAGGCTCTCTGCACCTCGCTGGGGCTTCGGGTGTGCTCTCACCATGAAATACGTTAGGATTTGGGAAAAATAAACGGATTCCTGGAGCTCTGTGTCTCGCTGGGGCTTCGGGGGTGCTCTCACCATGAAATACTTTGGGATTTGGGAAAAATAAACGGATTCCTGGAGCTCTGTGCCTTGCACCAGGCTCAGGGAAAGCTGGAATTGTGGGTTTTCCTAAGGACTGGGTTAGGCTTTGCCTAGGGACGCGCGCCGTGTCTGCAGCAGCTCCACATTTATTTTTTGGGGTGCGAACCGAACGCAACTAAAACCCAACGCGGTTGGACACCCATCCCAGCGGGATCAGCGATCTCAGCCCCGCCGTTCTCAAGCTCTTCTCTCCCCTCTCTAGGTCCTGCTAGCGAGTCATGATGGTTGAATCTGCCTCGGAGACGATCCGCTCCACGCCCTCGGCGCAGAACGGGGTCAGCAGCCTGAGCAATCAGCCCGATGCCGGCGGCGGCAGCGGGGGCGGCCCGGGGGCGGCGGCCGCGACGGAGCCGCCGGAGCCGAGGCCAACGGAGAGATGAGCCCCGTGGAGCTCCTGCACTTCCAGCAGCAGCAGTAATATTCAGGGAAACCTGTTCCTTCAAGCCTGGCTTGCACAGGCAGCGGGGTTCCGCAAGGATGCAGTTCGGGGACGACATCGGGTTGTGCCGTGATTTGCGCTCAGGGTTGGGTTGCACAGGTTTGGCCATTTGTGGTTGAGGTGCCCCAAAAAATCGTGGTTGAGGCGCCCAGAAATCAGGTTTAGCCATTCATGGTTGAGGTGCCCCTGCTTGCACAGGCAGCAGGGTTGTGGTTTGGGGATGACATCGGATTTTGTTGTGATTTGCGGTCAGGGTTGGGTTGCACCAGGTTTGGCCATTCGTGGTTGAGGTGCCCCAAAAATCAAGGGGTTTGTCCTTGTCCCACATGCCTTGGGAAGCAGAGCCCATCCATCCAAACCTGTTCCTTCAAGCCTGGCTTGCACAGGCAGCGGGGTCCTGCAAGGATGCGGTTTGGGGATGACATCGGGTTTTGCCGTCATTTGCGCTCAGGGTTGGGTTGCACCAGGTTTGGCCATTCATGGTTGAACTGCCCCAAAAACCACAGCTTTGTGCTTGTCCTCCATTCCTTGGGAAGCAGAGGCCATCCATCCAAACCTGCTGGTTTTTTCCTGCCTGCTCTGCCCCCCATCAATCCAAAGGGCTGGGACACCAAAAACCTTGGCAGTAACACCAGGACCAAGTCCTCCCTAAAAGGATTTTGGTTGTCCAGGATCTGCTTACCCATTCCCAGCACTCCTGGAGCACTCCAGCAGCAGCAGGTAATTCAGGCAAACCTGTTCCTTCCAAGCTGGCTTGCACAGGCTTCTGCAAGGACGTGCTTTGGGGACAACATTGGGTTTTGTTGTGATTTGCGCTCAGGGTTGGGTTGCACCAGGTTTGGCCATTTGTGGTTGAGCTGCCCCCAAAAAACAGGGGTTTGTCCTTGTCCCACATGCCTTGGGAAGCAGAGCCCATCCATCCCTGGGGATGGAGTTCACTGGTTTTTTCCTGCCTGCTCTGCCCCCCATCAATCCATGGGGCTGAGAGACCAAAAACTTCGGCAGTAACACCAGGTCCTGCCTGAGAGGATTTTGGCTGTCCAGGAGCTGCTTTCCTGTTCCCAGCACTCCTGGAGATTGAACCTCACCCACAGGACACGTGTGACAGTGACGTGCGTGTGCAGCAGCTCTGGATGTGCCCCTGGGTAGCCCCCTGCCACACACAGCCCTGGGGACGTGCCTGCAGCTCACCTTTCAAACAAACTTTGGCAAAAAAACATCAATTTCCCTGCTCGGCTACTAAATAAGGCAATGATCCCTCTCCTCGTACGGAGATCGCCTCCCTGAGCCATAAATTCCAGCGTGAAAGCTGTAAAAAATTGCTGTGTCTGATACTTTAGTAGGGAGTGCTGTAAATCCATTACCTGGATAACAGGCGTTCCGCGCGCCGCTAAGCCCCTGTTCCCTGCATCCAAAGGGTAATCATGCGTGTAATGCTGCTGCCAGTGCCCCTCTGAGGAGCTCCCTGCTCTCCCTCCTGGAATTCCAGCGGATAACGGGAGATCCGTGTGTCCCCCACCAGCCAAAAAGATGCAAATCGTGGCTGTGAAATGGGGGATCTCCTCCAGAAAATCGGGATTTTCGTCCTTGTGGATGCTCCCGGTTCGTGCTGATGTTTCATTTCACTCCTGGTGGGAAGCTGGCTGGCGTGTGGGATTATTAAAGCAGAGGTTTCCAAAAAAATCCAAGTGACTCCTCCAACGAGAGCACCTGGGGAAGGGGGAGAACCTATCCCGAGGATTATCCATCTTCCTGCTTCAGGGAGCAGGCTGAGCACCAGCTGGGGTCAGGAATAAATGTCCCCACAGCGGGAGTTTTGGACAATTAGGTGCTTGATGGAGGCTTTGCTCCATCCCCGGGAGCACCCAGCGTTCTGCCCGGGTTTTTGGATGGCTGGGCTGTTCCGTGTGCTCACTCCCTCACCCTGGAATGGCAGCACTCCATCCTGATTCTCATGGAGCTTTGTGAAATCTCCCCCCAAGAAACCTTCTGAGCCCACGTTTCATCCTGGTGACCCCAAAGCTCTGTGTCTGCGGGGATTTCTGTGCCCAGATCTGACCTTTTCCAGTGCCTGTGACCTCGCTGATTTTACAAGTGTGAGGCCAGACAGGTCTTGGCAGGGAATTTTTGGGTTAAAGAGGGCTGCCTGGAGGTGTGTGGGATGTTGAGGCCACGGGGGTGTTGTGGGGTGCTCAAGGACCTTGTTTTGG
This sequence comes from Calcarius lapponicus, assembly GCA_039654755.1. NCBI lineage: Eukaryota > Metazoa > Chordata > Aves > Passeriformes > Fringillidae > Calcarius > Calcarius lapponicus. The sequence continues at coordinate 69,501 of JBBFKN010000224.1, forward strand.
GGTGTCCCTGGAGCAAGGATTGCTGAGACAGGGTCACCCAGCTCTCAACATTCCCTCATCCATCCATCCATCCATCCATCCATCCATCCATCCATCCATCCATCCATCCATCCATCCATCCATCCTCATCCATCCCAATCCACGCCACTTCCCGGAGAGCCTGGAAGGGGAAGAGCAGGGTGGAAAGGGCATCCCCTCCCCTTCCTCCCCTTCCTCCCCTTCCTCCCTCCTCCTCCTCCTCTCCCTCCCTCTCCCCAGCCCTGCTGGGGTTAAATCCCTGCATTTCAATGCTGGGGACGGGGCTGAAAAGCCTCAATAGCTGCCGGCAGCTTTGTGCAGGGGCTGGCGGAGGGGAGAGGTCGCCCGGGGGCACCGGGGGCAGCCCCCGGCCCGGGACCCCTCCCCTGTCCCCGCTGTTGCTGGGGGAACGTGGAGGGACCTCCCAAAGGGATCTGCCAGGCTGGGTCACCCCGGAATTCCTGGGGGGGAAGGAAAAGGGGAAAGGAAATAGGTAAAAGGAATGGGGAAAGGAAAAAGGGAAAGGAAAAAGGGGAAGGGGGAAGGGGGGAAGGGGGAAGGGGGAAGGGGGAAGGGAAGGGAAAGGAAAGGAAAGGAAAGGAAAGGAAAGGAAAGGAAAGGAAAAGGAAAGGAAAGGAAAGGAAAGGAAAGGAAAGGAAAGGAAAGGAAAGGAAAGGAAAGGAAAGGAAAGGAAAGGAAAGGAAAGGAAAGGAAAGGAAAGGAAAGGAAAGGAAAGGAAAGAAAGGAAAGGAAAGGAAAGGAAGGAAGGAAAGGAAAGGAAAGGAAGGAAAGGAAAGGAAAGGAAAGGAAGGAAAGGGAAAGGAAAGGAAAAGGGGAAAGGAAAGGAAAAGGGGAAAGGAAAGGAAAAGGGGAAAGGAAAGGAAAGGAAAAGGGGAAAGGAAAGGAAGGAAAGGAAAGGAAAAGGGGAAAGGAAAGGGAAAAATGGGAGGGGAAATTTCAAGGAAAGGAAAGGAAATTTCAAGGAAAGGAAATTTCAAGGAAAGGAAAA
>JBBFKN010000225.1:0-70202 GCA_039654755.1 Calcarius lapponicus
CAAAACTTCCCTTTTTTCACCCCAAATTTTTGGGGGCACCCCAAATTCCTCACCCCCCTGCACCCCAAAACCCCACCCCAAATCCGTGGTTTTACCCCTAAAAACACCATTTTCAAGCCTAAAAATTCACGTTTTTTTCGCTCAAAATTCCATTTTTTTCAGCCAAAACTTTGCTTTTTTCACCCCAAATTTTTGGGGGGCACCCCAAATTCCTCCCCCCGCACCCCAAAACCCCAAACCTGGGAGTGGGGGTCGTAGTAGAGCCCCGTCAGGGGGTCGTAGTAATACCCCGAGGTCTCGTCGTACTGGTAGGTGGAGACGTCAGGCACGGCTGGGGGGGGGCAAAGGGGGCGATTTTTGGGGGTCCCCCAAAATTTTTGGGGGTCCCCGAAATGTTTGGGGGATCCCCCAGGATCTTCCAATCCCGGGGAATTTCAGGATGCCCCAAAAACGCCCCCAAAATTTGGGGGATTTGGAGGGTTGGGGTTGGCATGGGAAAAGCAAAATTTGCACCAAAATTTTCCTCCAGGACCCCCCAAAAATCCCCCCAAAATCCCCCAAAATCCCCCAAATCCCGCAGGACCCCCCGAAATCCTCTCAAAATCCCTCCTAGGACCCCCCCCCAAATCCCCCAAAAATCCCCAAATTCTTCCAAACACCCCCAGGATGCAAAAAAATCCCCCCAAATTCTCTCAATCCTCACCCAGGACCCCCCAAATCCCCCTCAGGATCCCCCAAGATCCCCCCAAAATCTCCCCCCAGGAACCCCCAAATCCGCCCAGGACCCCCCAAAATCCTCTCAAATCCCCCCCCCCCCCCCAGGACCACCCAAAATGCCCCCAAGGACCCCCCCAAATCCCCCCAAATTCTCCCAGGACCCCCCCATACCCCCCCAGGACCCACCAAACCTCCCCCAGGACCCCCCAAATCCCTCCTAGGACCCCCCAAAATCCCCTGCAAACCCCCCCAGAACCACTAAAATCCCACCCAGGACCCCCAAATCCCCCCCGGGAACCCCCAAAATCCCCCCAGGAACCCCCAAATCCCTCCCAGGACCCCCAAATCCCCCCAAATTTCCCACCCCAAATCCCCTCAGGAGCCCCCAAAATCCTCTCAAAATCCCTCCTAGGAACCCCCCAAGCCCCCTCAGGACCCCCCAAACCCCCCCAGGACCCCCCAAAATCCCCTGCAAACCCTTCCAGGACCCCCAAAACCCTCCCAGGACCCCCCAAATTTCCCCCCAGGACCCCCCTAATCCCTCCCAGGACCCCAAAATCCCTCCCAAGACCCCCAAATCCCCCCAAATTTCCCAACCCAAATGCCCCAAATCCCCCCAGGACCCCCCAAAATCCCCTGCAAACCATCCCAGAACCCCTAAAATCCCTCCCAGGACCCCCAAATCCCTCCCAGGGACCCCCCCAAAATCCCCCCCAGGACCCCCCAAAATCCCCTGCAAACCATCCCAGGACCCCAAAATCCCTCCCGGGAACCCCCAAATCCCTCCCAGAAATCCCCAAATCTCCCCCCAGGACCCCCCAAATCCCTCCCAGGACCCCCCAAATTCCCCCAGGAGCCCCCAAACCCCCCAGGACCCCCCAACCCCCCCCCCAGGACCCCCCCAAATCCCCTCCCCCACTCACGGTACTGCCCGTAGCCGTCGCTGCTGGGGGGGGCGGCCGGGGGGGGCCCCGCGGGGGCCGAATTTGGGGTCTCGGCCTTGAGGGGCCCCGAGTAGGTCTGGGGGGGGGAGGGGAACACCCCAAAATTAACCCCCAGCCCCAAAACCCCCTCTGAACACCCCAAAACCCCCCCAGAACCCCCCACTCCTTTTTTTGGGGGGTCTTTCTTGTCAATTTAACCCCCACCCCCCCCTATTTTCCACAATTTTGGGGTCCCACCCCAAAAATTGCCCGCCCCCATTTTTGGGGTCCCCTCAATTTCACGACCCCTCCCCTCCATTTTTTGGGGTCCTCTCGAATTTGGGGACCCCCCTCCCTAATTTTGGGTCTTTCTGCTTCCCCTCCCTCCATTTTTTGGGGTCCTCCCAAATTTTGGGATCCTTCCCCCATTTCAGCTCCTTCTCCTTCCCCCCCAATTTTTGGGGTCTCCCTCAGTTTTTTGGGGTCCCCCCTCATTTCATGACCCCTCCCCTCCAGTTTTTGGGGTCCTCCCAAAATTCGAGACCCCTCCCCAATTTCAGCTCCTTTTCCTTCCCCCCCAATTTTTGGGGTCTCCCTCAGTTTTTTGGGGGTCCCCCCTCATTTCACGACCCCACCCCTCTATTTTTTGGAGTCCTCTCAAATTTCAGGACCCCTCCCCAATTTCAGCTCCTTTTCCTTCCCCTTCCCCCCCGAACTTTTGGGGTCTCCCCTCCCCTCCATTTTTTGGGGTCCTCCCAAATTTTGGGGTCCTTCCCCCATTTCAGCTCCTTTTCCTTCCCCCCCAATTTTTGGGGTCTCCCTCAGTTTTTTGGGGTCCCCCCTCATTTCATGACTCCTCCCCTCTATTTTTTGGGGTCCTCCCAAATTTTGAGACCCCTCCCCAATTTCAGCTCCTTTTCCTTCCCCTTCCCCCCCCAATTTTGGGGTCCCCCCTCCCCTCCGTTTTTTGGGGTCCTCCCAGATTTTGGGGTCCTTCCCCAATTTCACCTCCTTTTCCTTCCCCCCCAATTTTTGGGGTCTCCCTCAATTTTTTGGGGTCCCCCCCCTCATTTCATGACCCCTCCCCTGTATTTTTCGGGCTCCTCCCAAAATTTGAGACCCCTCCCCAATTTCAGCTCCTTTTCCTTCCCCTTCCCCCCCCAATTTTTGGGGTCCCCCCTCCCCCCCGATTTTGGGGTCCCACCTGGCCGGGGGGTCCCGAGGGTGCGGCCGCGGGGGTCTCGGCGGTGGGGGAGGGGGTAGGGGGCGGCGCCGGGGGGGGCGCGGGGGGGGAAGGGGCCGCCCCCCCCCGCCGCCCCTCCCCCCCCTCCCCCTCCCCCCGCGGGGTCCTGGGGCGGCTCCTCCGCACCTGCAGGGGGCGCCAGGGTGACGTCACGGTGACGTCATCGGGGGTGGGGTGGGTGGGGCACACCTGGGGACACCTGGGGATACCTGAGGGGGCTGGAGAGTGGAGGGGCCACATCTGAGGACACCTGGGGACACCTGGGGAACACCTGGGGAACCCTGGGGACACCTGGGGAACATCTGGGGACACCTGGGGAACACGTGGGGAACACCTGGGGACACCTGAGAAGTGGAGGGGCCACAGCTGAGAGGGGTGAAGGCCCCACCTGGGGACACCTGGGGACACCTGGAGGGGACTGAGGACATCTCGAGACACCTGGAAGGGAAGGGACTCCCACCCAGAAACACCTGGGGGATGATGGGACCACACCTGGGCACATCTGGGTGGGGTTGGGTCACACCTGGGCACACCTGGGTGGGGTGGGGTCACACCTGGGTGGGGTGGGGTCACACCTGGGCACACCTGGGTGGGGTGGGGTCACACCTGGGCACACCTGGGGGGGTGGGGTCACACCTGGGCACACCTGGGTGGGGTTGGGTCACACCTGGGTACACCTGGGGGGGGTTGGGTCACACCTGGGCACATCTGGGGGGGTGGGGGTCACACCTGGGAACATCTGGGTGGGGTTGAGTCACACCTGGGCACATCTGGGTGGGGTTGGGTCACACCTGGGCACACCTGGGGGCGGTTGGGTCACACCTGGGCACACCTGGGTGGGGTGGGGTCACACCTGGGCACACCTGGGTGGGGTTGGGTCACACCTGGGAACACCTGGGTGGGGTGGGGTCACACCTGGGCACATCTGGGTGGGGTGGGGTTGCACCTGGGCACACCTGGGTGGGGTGGGGTCACACCTGGGCACACCTGGGTGGGGTTGGGTCACACCTGGGTGGGGTTGGGTCACACCTGGGGGGGTGGGGTCACACCTGGGCACACCTGGGGGGGGTTGGGTCACACCTGGGGACACCTGGGGGGGGGTTGGGTCACACCTGGGCACGGTTGGGTCACACCTGGGCACATCTGGGGGGGGTTGGGTCACACCTGGGCACACCTGGGTGGGGTTGGGTCACACCTGGGAACATCTGGGTGGGGTTGGGTCACACCTGGGAACATCTGGGTGGGGTTGGGTCACACCTGGGCACACCTGGGTGGGTTGGGTCACACCTGGGCACATCTGGGTGGGGTGGGGTCACACCTGGGCACATCTGGGTGGGGTGGGGTCACACCTGGGCACATCTGGGGGGGTTGGGGTCACACCTGGGCACACCTGGGCACACCTGGGTGGGGTTGGGTCACACCTGGGCACACCTGGGTGGGGTGGGGTCACACCTGGGGGGGGGTGGGGTCACACCTGGGCACACCTGGGGGCGGTTGGGTCACACCTGGGCGGGGTTGGGTCACACCTGGGAACATCTGGGTGGGGTGGGGTCACACCTGGGGGGGGTGGGGTCACACCTGGGCACACCTGGGTGGGGTGGGGTCACACCTGGGGGGGGTGGGGGCACACCTGGGCACACCTGGGTGGGGTGGGGTCACACCTGGGCACATCTGGGCACAGGGAGCAGCACTCACCGGGGGCGGGGCCGTCGGCCTTGGCAGGGGCGGGGCCAGGCAGGGCGGGGCCGGGGGGCGGGGCCGAGGCTCCTTTCAGGTAGGCGGGGCTGTAGAGGGCGGGGCCAGGCGCGGGGAAGGGCTCCTCTGATTGGTAGAAGCCGCTGAAGTCGGCGCTGGGCTCCTCCCCCCCCGCCCAGGGCGTGTCCCCACCTGGGGCTGCCTGGGGGGGGAAACGACAAAATTTTAAATGTTAAAAACTTTAAACTTTTCATAGTTAAAAATACGGATTTAAAAGAATACACCTTGTCTAATAATGGTACATAAACATTATATTAATTATATTAATATGCTATTAATACATCACTATGTACATGCATTTAAGTCCATAAATACATAAACTTATGTTACTAAATATATAAATTCCTATTACTTTTCATTGTTCTTTGTATTATTCAATATTACATTGTAGTCTATTATATCCCATTGTATTATATGGTTATATACTACTATATATATTGTATTTGTGTTATGTGTATTTTATATGAATTTATGCTATTCTATATAATAAATACATGAAATCCTATTTATAATAAAATGCAATTTTTTATTATACTTTGTTATTAATAACATAATATATAATATTATAATAATACAATAATAGTATAATATCGTAGTAATATCAATAATAGTATAATATTGTAATAATACCAATAATATAATATATAAATCACAATTACATATATTACATTTTATATATGCTTATAAATGCATTACTTCATATACCCCATAAATAATACAAATGAACAAAATAATTTTAAATTAAGTAAACCAAATAAAATAATTAATTTTACTATAAAGAAATTAAACTAATCAGCGTTATGGAAAATTATGGAAAAAGTCACGTCACTCACCTGTGACAGTGCCCACCCACACAGGTGTGCCCTCACCTGTGCCAGTGCCCCTCCCCTGCCCAGGTGTGCCCCGCCCTGCCCAGCTGTGCCCCGCCCTGCCCAGGTGTGCCCTCACCTGTGACAGCGCCCACTGGGCGGCAGCGATGGCCGTGGAGGCGACGGAGGCGGCGCTGGCGCGGGGGGGGCCCCTCCCCAGGCCCCGCCCCCTGCACGTCCCTGGGGGCGGAGCTTCGTGTCAGGGGCGTGGCCTAAGGCCTGGGTGGGAGGGGCCACAGGACAGCGGGGGTGGGGCCTGTTTGATAATGGGGCGTGGCTTCGGGGGGGTGTGGCCTGTGTGGGGTGGGGCTTAAGGAATTGGGCGGGGCTTAGGGGATCAGGAACAGTCACAGGGACTGGGGTGGGGCTGTGGGCGGGGCTTGGGCTGGGGGCGGGGCCTGTGCCAGGTCAAGGGCGGGGCCAAGGACCAGGGTCTGTGCCAGGTGTATGGAACACACCAGGGTGGGGTCAGGGCCCTCGCCCAGGTGTGATGCCACGCCCACATGCAGTGCCACGCCCAGGTGTGATGCCACGCCCAGGTGTGGTGCCACACCCACATGCAGTGCCACATCCAAGTGCAGTGCCACACCCAGGTGTGATACCACGCCCTGGCACAGTGCCACGCCCAGGTGCGGTGCCACGTCCAGGTGTGATGCCATGCCAAGCTGCAGTGCCACGCCCGGGCACAGTGCCACGCACAGGTGTGGTGCCACGCCCAGGTGTGATGCCACGCCCTGGCACAGTGCCACGCCCCCTCACCTCTTGGAGCCCTTGGCGAACTCCACGTTGATGCTCTTGCCGTCGATGTGCAGGGGGGGGTGCAGGGCCTGCAGCATCTGCAGCAGCTGCGCAGCTTCCTGCATGGGGGGGAGGGGGCATTGGGGTCTGGGTGGTGCCACTCCCCTCAATCCCTCCCAAGTCCCTCCCAGTCCCTCCCAGTCCCTCCCTGTCCATCCCAGTCCATCCCAGTCCCTCCCAGTCCCTCCCAGTCCTCCCAGTCTGTCCCAGTCCCTCCCAGTGCCCACCACACGTCGATCTGGGTGCTGTATTCAGCAGAGCTCAGCAGGATGTGCCCGTCCCAGGGCCCCCCCCAGTCCTCCCAGTTCCCCCAGTATCTCCCAGTCCAACCAGTCGTCCCAGTCACCCCAGTCCCCCCCAGTTCCCCCCAATCTCTCCCAGTCCCTCCCAGTCCCCCCAGTTCCCCCCAATCTCTCCCAGTCACCCCAGTGCCCCCAGTCCCTCCCAGTTCCCCCAGTACCACGATGGTGCTGAGCTGCACAAAGGCAAAGCCGCGGTTGAGCTGCGTTTGCCGATCTTTGATGACGGCCCCAGTTCCCCCAGTCCCCCCCAGTCCCTCCCAGTGCTTCCAGTCCCTCCCAGTCCCTCCCAGTCCCCTCCCAGTTCCCCCAGTCCCCCCCAATCTCTCCCAGTCCCTCCCAGTCCCCCCAGTTCCCCCAGTCCCCCCCAATCCCTCCCAGTGCTCCCAGTCCCTCCCAGTGCTCCCAGTTCCCCCAGTACCACGATGGTGCTGAGCTGCACGAAGGCGAAGCCGCGGTTCAGCTGCGTTTGCCGATCTTTGATCACGCGCACGTTGGCGGCCGAGAGCGCGGCGAAGGGAGCCAGGGCGGCCAGGATGGACTCCAGGCTGCTCTGGGGGTGCAGGTTCCGCAGGATGATGGCTGGGGGGGACAGCACGGACACCTGGGCACACCTGGGCACACCTGGGCACACCTGGGCATAGCTGGGGGCAAACCTGGGGACAGCTGGGGATACCTGGGGGCACACCTGGGCACACCTGGGAACAGCTAGGGGCACAGCTGGGCACACCTGCGGCACAGCTGGGGGCACCTGGGAGCACCTGAGCACATCTGGGGGTACCTGAGGATACCTGGGAACAGCTAGGGGCACACCTGGGCACACCTGGGGGCACCTGGGAGCACCTGAGCACACCTGGGGGCACCTGAGCACACCTGGGCACACGTGGAGACACCTGGGCACACCTGCAGATCCCTCAGGATACCTGGGGACATACCTGGGGATACCTTAAGATACCTCAGGATAGCAGGAGACACACCTGGGCACACCTGGGGCATAGCTGGGGGCACCTGGGAGCACCTGAGCACACCTGGGGGCACCTGAGGATACCTGGGAACAGCTAGGGGCACACCTGGGGCACAGCTGAGGGCACCTGGGAGCACCTGAGCACACCTGGGCACACCTGGAGACACCTGGGCACACCTGCAGATCCCTCAGGATACCTGGGGACATACCTGGGGATACCTTAAGGTACCTCAGGATAGCAGGAGACACACCTGGGCACACCTGGGGGCACCTGGGGGCACCTGAAGGTACCTGGGAACAGCTGGGTACGCACCTGGGCACACCTGGGGACAACTGAGGGCACCTGAGGATACCTGGGGGCACCTGGGCACACCTGGGGGCACCTGGGAACAGCTAGGGATACCTGGGGGCACATCTGAGCACACCTGGGAACAGCTAGGGGCACACCTGGGAGCACCTGGGGCACACCTGGGGGAACCTGAGGATACCTGGGCACAGCTAGGAACACACCTGGGCACAGCTGGGGGCACCTGGGAACACCTGAGCACACCTGGGCACACCTGGGGGCACCTGAGGATACCTGGGAACAGCTAGGGGCACAACTGGGCACACCTGGGGCACAGCTGAGGGCACCTGGGAGCACCTGAGCACACCTGGGCACACCTGGGGGCACCTGGACATATCTGAAAATACCTGGGAACAGCTGGATGCACACCTGGGCACACCTAGGGACACCTGGGGGCACCTGGGCACACCTGGGGCACACCTGGGGGCACCTGAGGATACCTGGGCACAGCTTGGAGCACACCTGGGAACAGCTGGGGGCACACCTGGGGGCACCTGGGGATACCTCAGGGTAGCAGGGGACACACCTGGGCACACCTGGGAACACCTGAATCCCTCCCGTGCCCCCCCAAGATCCCTCTCAGCCCCCCCAAAACCCCCCAGGACTTCCAAATCCAGCCCAAAATGCAAAAAAAAAATCCCAAAATCGCAAGAAATTGCCCAAACCCCCCCAGCCCTCACTCACTGTCGTTGGCGTTGTCGGCTCCGGGCTCGGTGCCCCCCTGGGACCCCCCAGGGGACCCCCGAGGGTGGGGCCGTAGGGTTGGGGGAGGGGGCAGGAGCCCTCCTCCCCCACCTGGACCAGCTCCGGACGGGGACCCCCGGACCCCTCTGCTCGGCCTCTGCACCCCAAAAAAAAACCCCAAAATCAGGGAATGAACCCCAAAAATCCCCCAAAAAACCCCAAAATCAGGGAATGAACCTCTCAAAAAACACCAAAATCAGAGATTGAACCCCAAAAACCCCAAATCAGGGAAAGAACCTCTCAAAAAACCTCCAAAAATCAGAGATTGAGCCCCAAAAAAAACCAAAATCAGGGATTGAACCCCAAAAAACCCCAAAATCAGGGATTGAACCCCCAAAAACCCCAAAATCAGGGATTGAACCCCAAAAAAACCCCAAAACCCCCAAAATCAGGGATTGAACCGCTCAAAACCCACCAAAATCAGGGATCGAACCCCAAAAAACCCCAAAATCAGGGATTGAACCCCAAAAAACCCCCAAAATCAGGGACTGAACCTCTCAAAAACCCCCAAAATCAGGGATTGAACCCCAAAAAACACCCAAAAACCCCAAAATCAGGGATTGAACCCGCTCAAAAACCACCAAAATCAGAGATTGAACCCCAAAATCAGGGATTGAACCCCAAAAAAACCCCAAAATCAGGGATTGAACCTCTCAAAAAACACCAGAGATTGAACCCTAAAAAAACCCCAAAATCAGGGATTGAACCCCAAAAAAAACCCAAAATCAGGGATTGAACCCAAAAACTCCAAAATCAGGGATTGATCCCCCAAAAATCCCCAAATTCCAGGGATTGAGTCTCCCTCAAAAAAACCCCAAAACCTCAAATCCAGCGATAAAACCCCAAAAATCCCCAGCAAACCCCAAAACTGGGGATTCAACCCCAAATCCAGGGATCCCCCTGCAGGTTGTGAAGCACCCCCAAGAATTGTGGGGAGTTTTGGGGGCAGTTTAGGGCATTTTGGGGGGGTTGTACCTCTGGAGTTTTGGGGTAAAACCCTGAAAATTTTGGGGTCACTCACCGGCTTTGGGGACGCCACACTTGAAACATTTTTCACGGCGCTTGAAGTTCTGCACCCCACACTGGGAACCCCAAAAAAGTGTCAGAGCCCGAAAAAGTCGCACCCCAAAAGTGCTGCACCCCAAAAATCATCCCGCTCCAAAATTGCCCCACCCCAAAATTGCCAAACCCCAAAAACCTGCCCAGGACCTCCCCCCCCAAACGCATCCCAGAGCGCCCCAAAAGCTTTTAAAGCCTCAAACCCCCCAAAATCCCTTCCCGAACCCCAAATTTCCTCCAGCGCCACCCCAGTGCCCCCCAATGCCCTCCCAGTGTCCCCCAGTCCCTCCCAGTGCCACCCAGTCCCTCCCAGTGCCACCCAGTGTCCCCAGTGCCCTCCCTGTGTCCCCCCAGTGCCACCCAGTGTCCCCCCAATGTCACCAAGTGCCCCCCAGTGCCCTCCCTGTGTCCCCCCAGTGCCCCCCAGTGTCCCTCCATGTCACCAAGTGCCCCCCAGTGCCCCCCCAGTTCCTCCCAGTGCCCCCCAGTGCCCTCCGTGTCACCCAGTGCTCCCCAGTGCCCCCCCCAATGCCATCGCAATGTCACCCAGTCCCTCCCAGAGCCGTCCCAGTACCACTCAGTGTCACCCCAATGTCACCCAGTGTCCCCCAGTGCCACCCAGTGCCCCCCAGTCCCTCCCAGTGTCCCCCCAGTGCATCCCAGCACCCCTCAGCGCCCTCCCAGTGCCCCCCAGTCCCTCCCAGTGCCACCCCAATGCCCTCCCAGCGTCCCCCAGTCCCCCCCAGTGCCTCCCAGTGCCCCCCACCTTGGCACAGAGCCAGTCCTCGTTGATTTTGGGTTTGGGGGTCGCTGTAGTGCAGGGGACACGCGGTGCCCCAGCAGGGTCAGCCCGGCCTGGGGGGGCACAGGGGGGTCAGGGGGGGCACAGGGACACGGGGGGACCCAGCCTGGCCCGGGGGGGCACAGGGGGGGCACCAGGACACAACTCTGGGGGGGGCACCGGGGCTGGAATTGGGGGGCACCGGGGCTGGAATTCAGAGATGCCAGGAGGGGCACCAGGACATTAATCTAGGGGGGCACCAGGGCTGGAATTTGGGGACACCTGGGGGGCACCAAGACCACAAATCTAGGGGGCACCTGGGGGGCACCAGGACACAATCTGGGGGGGCACCAGGGCTGCAATTGGGGGGCACCGGGGTTGGAATTCAGGGATGCCAGGAGGCCACAAGGACATTAATCTAGGGGGGCACCAGGGGCTGGAATTTGGGGACACCTGGGGGCACCAGGACACAAATCTGGGGGACAGCTGGGGGGGCACCAGGACACAAATCTGGGGGGGGGCACCGGGGTTGTAATTCAGGGATGCCAGGAGGGCACCAGGACACAAATCTAGGGGGGCACCAGGGCTGGAATTTGGGGGACACCTGGGGGGCACCAGGGCGTGAATCTTGGGGGGCACCAGGCGTGGGATTTGGGGGACATCAAGATTTGTTTTGAGGGGCACCAGGGGGGGCACAAACCCATAAATCTGTGGGGTACAGGGGGGCACCAGGATGTGAACCAGGGGGGGCACCAGGATGTGAATCTGGGGGGCACCAGGGCTGGAATTGGGGGGCACCAGGATGCAAAATGGGGGGCACCATGGTATGAACCAGGGGGGCACCAGGATATGAACCAGGGGCGCACCAGGATATGAACCAGGGGGGGCACCAGGATATGAACCAGGGGGCACCAGGGCTGGAATTGGGGGGCACCAGAATTCAAAATGGGGGGCACCAGGAATGTGAACCAGGGGGGGCACCAGGATGTGAATCTGGGGGGCACCAGGACTGGGATGAGGGGGGAAAACCAAGACGTGAAATTTGGGGCACCAGGAGGGTGCCAGGGCTGGAACTGGGGGGGCACCAGGGGGGCACCAGAGCTCGTCCCAGATGGCACCAGCAGCTGGACTGGGAACACTGGGACACGCACGAGGCCCCTGTGTCCGTCCCCAGCACGGGGGACACGGCCACCAGTACAGACCAGTACGGACCAGTACAGACCGGTACAAACCAGTACAAACCAGTATGGACCAGTACAAACCAGTATTGGACCGATACAAACCGGTACAAACCAGTACAGACCGGTACAAACCAGTACGGACTCCGGTACAAACCAGTACAGACCAGTACGGACCGGTATGGACCAGTACAAACCAGTACAAACCAAGTACAGACCAGTACAGACCAGTACAAACCAGTACAGACTAGTATGGACCGGTATGGACCAGTACAAGAACCAGTACAGACCAGTATGGACCGGTACAAACCAGTATGGACCAGTACAAACCAGTACAGGCCCAATAGCACCCCATAGACCCCGCCCCTGCCCCACCCAGTCTGCCCCACCCCCTTCTCAATGGCCCCTCCCCCTTTTGATTGCCCACCCCCCCTTTTCATTGACCCCTCCCTCTTTTCATTGCCCCACCCCCTTTTCACTGTTCCCCTCCCCTTTTGATGGCCCCCACCCCTTTTATGACCCCTCCCCCTTCTGATTGCTCCGCCCCCCCCTTTTGGCCACTCCCCCCCACCTGTTGGCAAGTCCGTCACCTCTCCCTACTTTTATTGGCCCCTCCCCCTTTTTAGTGCCCCCTCCCCACTTTTAGTGGCCCCTCCCCCTTTCCTGTGGCCCCTCCCCCCCCGCCGTTGGCCCCTCCCCCTTCTCGTCGGCCCCCTCCCCCACCTGGGTTGGCCTCCATCCAGCGCGCCGCCTCCTGCACGTGATGGAATTCCACGAAGGCGAATCCGCGGCTCTGACCTGGATGGGGGGCACCCATGGGTGCTCTGGGATTCCCCTGGGGGTGGGGGGAGGGACCAGAGCACCCAGAGGACCCGCTGGGGGTGGGGGTAGGGCACCCATGGGTGGTGTTGGAACCCCCCCAAGGTCAAGGCTATGGGTGCTCCTGGTGCCCCCTCCGCAGAGCCTGGGTGCCCCCTGAGCTGGGCTGGCACCCCTGGGTGCCCCCTGAGCTGGGCTCAGCACCCCTGGGTGCTCCTGGGGACAGGTCTGACACCTCTGGGTGCCCCCCTGAGCTGGGCTCAGCACCTCTGGGTGCTCCTGGGGAAGGGTCTGACACCTCTGGGTGCCCCCTAAGCTGGGCTCAGCACCCCCTGGGTGCTCCTGGGGAAGGGTCTGACAACCTCTGGGTGCCCCCTGAGCTGGGCTCAGCACCCCTGGGTGCTCCTGAGCATGGGTTTTGACACCCCTGGGTGCCCCTTCAGGCTGAAGATAGGCACAGGTCTGGCGTCCCTTGGCTTTGGATCTGGCACCCCCTGGGTGCCCCCAGAGTCTGGCACAGCACCCCTGGTGCTCCTGAAGAAGGGACAAAGCACCCTGGGTGCTCCTGAGAAGGCAAAGAGCACCTCTGGGTACTCACTAAGGACAAGAGTGGCACCCCTGGGTGCCCCTAGAATGGGATCAACAGCCCTGGATGCCCCCTGAGTCGGGCACAGCACCCCTGGGTGCTCCTAGAGAACAGACTGGCACCCCTGGGTGCTCCTGAGAAGGGCTCAGCACCCCTGGGGTGCTCCTGGGGAAGGGACAGACACCTCTGGGTGCCCTAGAGAGGATGTTGGCACCCCTGGGTGCCCCTAGAGATGGGACTGGGCACCCCTGGGTGCCCCTAGGGTGGGGACAGGCAGTTCTGGTTGTTCCTAAAGACAGGATGAGCACCCCTGGGTGCTCCCTAAAGACAAGCCTGGGCACCCCTGGGGAGGGGACAGGCACCCCTGGGTGCCCCTGGGAATGGGATCAGTGGCCCTGGTTGCCCTTCCAGTCCGGTTGCAGCACCCCTGGGTGCCCCCTAAGGATGGGACCAGCACCCCTGGGTGCCCCCTGAGCCAGACAGAAACATCCCTGGGTGCCCCTGGGGAGGGGGACAGGCACCCCTGGGTGCCCCTGGGAATGGGGACCAGCACCCCTGGGTGCTCCTAGTGAGGGGACAGGCACCCCTGGGTGCCAGCAGAGAAAGGACAGGCACCCCTGGGTGCCCCTGGGAATGGGACCAGCACCCCTGGGTGCCGGAGGGAACTGACACCCCTGGGTGCCCCTAGAGATGACATTGGCACCCCTGGGTGCCCCTGGGGATGGGACCAGCACCCCTGGGTGCTCCTGAGAAGCAGACAGGCACCCCTGAGTGCCCCCATAAGAAGAAGACCAGCACCCCTGGGTGCCCCTAGGAATGGGATCAGAAGCCCTGGTACCCTTTGAGGTCGGTACAGCACCCCTGGGTTGCCCCCTAAGCCTGCCAGAAGCACCCCTGGGTGCTCCTAAAGATGAGGCCGACACCGCTGGGTGCCCCTAAGGATGGAACAGACGCTCCTGGGTTGTCCCTAGGGAGGGGACAGGCACCCCTGGGTGCCCCTTAGACCTGGCAAAAGCACCCCTGGGTGCCCCTAGAACTGGACCAGCACCCCTGGGTGCTTCTAAAGAGGGGACAGGCACCCCTGGGTGCCCCTGGGGAGGGGACGGACACCCCTGGGTTGCCCCAAAGGAACAGGACCACCACCCCGGGGTGCCCCCCTGGCATTGGGCAGGGCAGGGACCCACCCCCCACCAAGGGACCCAGGTGTCAGGGTTGCCCCCCACCCTAAAGGGAGGCCCAGGTGAGAAGGGGAAGGGCCCAGGTGAGCAGGAAGGGCTCAGGTGAGCAGGAAGGGCTCAGGTGAGCAGGAAGGGCCCAGGTGAGCAGGAAGGGCTCAGGTGAGCAGGAAGGGGCCCAGGTGAGCAGGAAGGGGCTCAGGTGAGCAGGAAGGGCCCAGGTGAGCAGGGAAGGGCCCAGGGTGAGCAGGAAGGGCCCCAGGTGAGCAGGGGGAAGGGGCCCAGGTGAGCAGGGGAAGGGCCCAGGTGAGCAGGAAGGGCCCAGGTGAGAAGGGGAAGGGCCCAGGTGAGAAGGGGAAGGGCTCAGGTGAGGAAGGGGGAAGGGCCCCAGGTGAGCAGGAAGGGCCCAGGTGAGAAGGGGACGGGCCCAGGTGAGCAGGGGAAGGGCCCAGGTGAGCAGGGGAAGGGCTCAGGTGAGCAGGAAGGGCTCAGGTGAGCAGGGGGAAGGGCCCAGGTGAGCAGGGGGAAGGGCCCAGGTGAGCAGGAAGGGCTCAGGTGAGCCAGGAAGGGCTCAGGTGAGCAGGAAGGGCCCAGGTGAGCAGGAAGGGCCCAGGTGAGCCAGGGGAAGGGCCCAGGTGAGCAGGAAGGGCCCAGGTGAGCAGGGGAAGGGCTCAGGTGAGAAGGGGAAGGGCTCAGGTGAACAGGAAGGGCCCAGGGATGAGCAGGGGAAGGGCCCAGGTGAGCAGGGGAAGGGCCCAGGTGAGCAGGGGAAGGGCTCAGGTGAGAAGGGGAAGGGCTCAGGTGAACAGGAAGGGCCCCAGGTGAGCAGGGGAGGGGCTCAGGTGAGCAGGAAGGGCCCAGGTGAGCAGGAAGGGCCCAGGTGAGCAGGGGAGGGGCCCAGGTGAGCAGGGGAAGGGGCCCAGGTGAGCAGGGGAAGGGCCCAGGTGAGCAGGAAGGGCCCAGGTGAGGCAGGAAGGGCTCAGGTGAGCACGGGAAGGGCCCAGGTGAGCAGGAAGGGCCCAGGTGAGCAGGAAGGGCTCAGGTGAGCAGGAAGGGCTCAGGTGAGCAGGAAGGGCCCAGGTGAGCAGGAAGGGGCTCAGGTGAGCAGGAAGGGGCCCAGGTGAGCAGGAAGGGCTCAGGTGAGCAGGGGAAGGGCCCAGGTGAGCAGGAAGGGCCCAGGTGAGCAGGAAGGGCTCAGGTGAGCAGGGGAAGGGCCCAGGTGAGCAGGAAGGGCCCAGGTGAGCAGGAAGGGCCCAGGTGAGCAGGGGAAGGGCCCAGGTGAGCAGGAAGGGCTCAGGTGAGCAGGGAGGGGGCCAAGTGAGAGCAGGGGAAGGGCCCAGGTGAGCAGGAAGGGCCCAGGTGAGCAGGAAGGGCCCAGGTGAGCAGGAAGGGCCCAGGTCAGACTCACCTGAGGATTTGTTTGCGCATCAGCCGCACCTCACGGGGCTGCACCCCCTGCGCCTGCAGCTGCGCCCGGATCTGCGGGGGACAACGGTGACGTCACCTGGGACACGGACAGCACCCACAGGGACAAGGGGACAGGGAGACATGGGGACACGGGGACATGGGGACAGAGGGGACATGGGGACATGGGGGACACGGGGACACGGTGACACGTCACCTGGGACACGGGACAGCACCCACAGGGACATGGGGACACGGAGACACAGTGACAGCACCCATGGGGACATGGGGACACAGTGACATGGGGACCATGGGGACACAGGAACACGGGGACACGGGGACATGGGGACATGGGGACACAGTGACACGGGGGACATGGGGACACGTGTGACATTGGGGACACAGTGACATTGGGGACATGAGGACATGGGGGACAGCGTGACACGGTGACACGTCACCTGAGACATGGGGGACACATCACCTGGGACACAGGCCCGTGGTGGCCATGTCACCTGGGTCAAGGGGACAATGCCTGGACGGGGACATGGGACCATCAAGGCAGGGGGCGGGGCCACAGCAAAGTGGGGTGGGGCCATCCCAGGCAGGGGGCGGAGCCCTCCCAAATTTGGACAGGGCTACCTGAGGTGGGGCGGGGCCATTCCAGATAGGGGGCGGGGCCATGCCAGAAGTCAAAAGTGCCACCACAGATGGGGGCGGGGCCAAGATGAAGAGGGGTGGGGACTATCAGAGCTAGGGGGCGTGGCCATCTCAGATTGGGATGGGGGTATTGCAGGTGGGCGGGGCCATCCCAGCTGGGGGCGGGGTCATGATGAAGGGGGTGGGACCCTCTGAGCCAGGGCAGGGCTATAACAAAAAGGGGGCGGGGGCCATGATGAAGAGGGGTGGGGCCATCCCAGATAGGGGCAGGGCCATGATGAAGATGGTGGTGGCCATCCCAGATAGGGGGCGGAGCCATCCAGAAGTCAGATGTACCATCACAGCAGGGGGAGTGGCCAAGATGAAAAGTGGGTGGGGCCATCTGAGCTAAGGGGCCGTGGCCATCCCAGACTAGGATGGGGTATTGCAAGTGGGGCGGGGCCATCCCAGCTGGGGGCGGGGCCTGATGCAGAGGGTGGAGCCATCACCACTAGGACGCAGGGTCACGATGAAGAGGGGTGTGTCCATCTGACCTGGGGGCGGGGCCATGATTTAGAGGGGTGGGCCATCTAAACTAGGGGGCGTGGCCATCTCAGATTGGGATGGGGTATTGCAGGTGGGGCGGGGCCATCCCAGCTGGGGGTGTGGCCATGATGAAGAGGGGCGTGGCCATTGACCTATGGGGCGCAGCCATGCCAGAAGGGGGTGGTGCCACCATGACAGGGGCGGGCGGGCCTGGTGAAGAGGGGTGTGGCCATCCCAGAAGGGAGTGGCGCCATGATGGCAGGGGCGGGGCCTGGTGAAGTAGGGGCGTGGCCATGCCAGAAGGGAGGCGAGCCATGATGGCAGGGGGCGGGGCCTGGCTCAGAGGGGCGTGGGCCATCCCAGAAGGAGCAGCGCCATGATGGCAGGGGGGCGGGGCCTGGTGCAGAGGGGCGTGGCCACCCCGAAAGGGGGCGTGGCCTCGGGGGGGCGGGGCTCACGTCGTTCTCGGTGGCGGCCTGGGGCAGCATGCGCAGCATGACGATGGTGCTGGCGCGCGGCTCCTCCTCGGCGCCCTCGCGGTAATCCTGGTCCCGGTAATCGCTGTCAGCGCCGAACGGCAGCGCCGGCGGCTCCCGGGGCGGCTCCCGGGGCGGCTCCCGCTTCCGGGGCGGCTCCGAGCTCTCGTAGGAACCCTGGGACAGCGGAGGGAGGGGTCCGGTTAGAGCCCGAGCCACCGGGAATTTTGTGTTTTCTGTGCTAAGAAATCCTGACTCCTAAAAGAATATTCCCACTTAATGCTGGGTGTCATAAAGAAAACTTCCAAAATTAAATAAAAAAATGAAATTATAAGCATATAATTTAAATAAAAAACCTGTAATGTCGCATGAGAAACAACTTACAGTTCAAAGGTTTTATGATTTAATAGTACACACACCAAATAAACTTTTTAAAACAAAAGTGAGTCCTTGTTCCTCACCTCCTCTGTCATAACTTCAAGTAACATAAATGTTTTAAAACAAAAGTTAGTCCATATTCCTCACCTTATTCATCATAAATTTAAGTGGACATAAATGTTTTTAAAACAAAATGTCAGCTCTCAGTCCTCGCCTTCTTCGGCATAAATTTAAGTAACATTTTAAATTCAGGTTAGAAACTTCACGTTGCAAACCACAGTTAGGCGCTGAATAAGACATAAAAACGATTCAAGTATAATTTATTAATTATCTTACCTCTAAGACAGCTTCTAAAATTACTTATGATCGTTGTAATTTTAAGTACATTTTTTAAATATTTGATTGGTCCGCTTTTGCTACTTATATCTTAATATTATATTCATATACTTATTATTTCTATATATTCGTATTTTTTTATATTTATTTATTATGGCAAAATGTAAAAAATTATAAGGTATAAAATATTTGTTATATTTTTTTGCTCATTACATTAACACGCTACGGAAAACTCACAAACTCACAAAACTACAGAATCATGAGAACTAAAATCTCACTGCAAATAAAAACCAAAACTCAGCGGCCTCCCCACACCCACCTGCGGGGGGGTCCCGGCAGCGGGGGGCCCCTCGGGGGTCCCCCGTAGCCCCGGTAGTCCATGTCGCGATAGTCGTGATCGCGCTGGGCGCGGGAGCCGTCCCTCGGAGGGGGCGGGGGCGCCCCCCGTAACGCCCCGTGCGGTCCCCCACGGCCACCCCTGGGGGGAAGGGTGAGGGTCAGCGGGGCCCAGAGCTCTGGGGTTCCCCAAAATGTGAACCTCGAATCCCAGAGCCCAAATCTGGAGCACCAAATCCTGGAGCCCAAATCTGGAGTCCAAATTCTGAACCCCAAATCCTGGAGCCCAAATTCTGAACCCCAAATTCCTGGACCTCAAATCTTGGAGCCCAAATTCTGAACCCCAAATCCTGGAGCCCAAATCCTGGACCTCAAATCCTGGAGCCCAAATCTGCACCCCCAAATCCTGGACCCCCCAAATCCTGGACCTCAAATCCTGGAGCCCAAATCTGGAGCCCAAATTCTGAACCCCAAATCCTGGACCTCAAATCCTGGAGCCCCAAATCTGGACCCCAAATCCTGGACCTCAATCCTGGAGCCCAAATCTGCACCCCAAATCCTGGAGCCCAAATCCTGGACCCCAAATCTGCACCCCCAAAATCCTGGACCCCAAATCCTGGAGCCCAAATTCTGAACCCCAAATCTGCACCCCAAATCCTGGAGCCCAAATCCCTGGACCCCAAATCTGCACCCCAAATCCTGGAGCCCCAAATTCTGAACCCCAAATCCTGGACCTCAAATCCTGGACCTCAAATCCAGGATCCCAAATTCTGAACCCCAAATCCTGGAGCCCAAATCTGCACCCCAAATCCTGGAACCCCAATCTGGACCTCAAATCTGGACCTCAAATCCTGGAGCCAAAATCTGCACCCCAAATCCTGGAACCCAAATCCTGAACCCCAAATCTGCACCCCAAATCGTGGACCCCAAATCTGGACCCCATATCCTCCACCCCAAATACTGGAGCCCAAATCTGGACCTCAAATCTGCACCCCAAATCCTGGAGCCAAAATCTGCACCCCATATCCTGACCCCAAAATACTGGACCCCAAATCTGGACCCTCAAATTCTGCGCCCCAAATCTGCCCCCTAAATATTGCACCCCAAATCCTGGACCCCCATTCGTGGATCTCAAATCTGCCCTCAAATCCTGACCCCAAATCTGTACAGCAAATCCTGGACCTCAAATCTGCACCAAACTCTGGACTCCAATTGGCTCCTTCCACCCTCTGGGGTCCCCCAAATGTCCCCTCCCTCCCCCCAAAATATTAAATTTCATTTCTCAACAGCTGCCAGATGTTCCCAACCCCCCCCAGTCCCCAATTTTGGGGATCCCCGGGTCCCCCCTCACCTGCGCTCGTACTCCATGGTGCCAGCACCTGCGAGGGCAGCAACTGCTCGGACTGGGAGAAACTGGGAGTTAATGGGATGGACTGGGAGGCAACGACTGGAAAATTTTTATGGCAAACTGGGAGGACCCAAAATGGGGGAAACGAGGATGGAACTGGGATGAACTGGGAGCCACTGGGCCCATGTGCAGGGGAGGAGGAGCAGACAAGACCACCCTCATACTCCGCCCCCTAATTAGCATTAAAGTACCCACACACCCTCTAATTAACATACAACGCCCCCGCCCCTTAATTAGCATGAAAATTCCAGCCCCCGGGTCCCGCTCTCACAACCACCCCCCCCCTCACAAACTGCACCGGGAGTTCCGTTCAGTCCCCGCCCCTCCCGGTCAGCTCCTCCCCTCCCGTTCGGGGCCCCTCCCGGGCAGAGCCCTCCCCAGGCCGGCCGGGCCCGGCCCGCCCCTCACGGCCGTCCAGCCCCTCTCGGCCGTCCCGACCTTTCCCGGCGCGCCGCCGCCGGCCGCCGCTCTCCGGCCCTAAAATGGCGGCGCCGCTCCCGCTCCGCCGGGCCCGTCCCGCGCGCCCGCCCTTTCCGAGCGCCCATTGGTCCGTGCTCCCGCCAGTCCGAAAATACCGCGTTTCTAATTGGTCTATGCTGTAGAGTGGGCGTTGCAGCATTACGGCTGGCTGTGATTGGCTGAGAGGCAAAAATGGGTGGGGTCACCAGTCGTATGTGGGCGGTACAAATGAAGAGCAGCGCTCTGATTGGGCGCGCGATGAGGAGGCGGGACGAAAGGCCAGTGCGAGGTCGCGATTGGCCGGGTTGAGCGGAAGAGGCGAGGCGGAGCGGCGGGGGAAGATGGCGGCGCTGTGGCGGGCGCTGCGGGCGCTGCGGGCGCTGCCCGCCGGGGCTCGGGGCCGCTCGGCGGGGTCGCCTGGGGCCGTGGCGCTGCCGCGGCCGCTCGGGGCCGACGCGCACGAGGAGGAGCCGATGTTGGTGGCGCAGAGGAAGGTGAGCGGCCAAGGGCAAAGCGGGAGGGGCGGGGCTTGGCTTGTGTGGGGATTGTGGGGGTGGGCGTGGTCCGTGTGAGGGGGCGTGGCTTGGGGCGTGACAATTCCTGGGTGGGGTTTAACGTACATGACTGGAGGTGGGCGTGGCCTGGTTGGAATGGGCGTGGTGTAGATGTTGTGGGCGGGGCTTTTGGACATTTAAAGGTGTCGTGAATGGGCGCGGCTTCGTGGGCGGGGCCTATTTTGGGGCGGGGCTTCACCGCGCTCAGGTGATGGGGTGTGAAGGGGCGGGGCCTGGAAGGGGCGCGGTTTGGGCTGAATGGGGGGGGACACATTTGGAAAATGGGTGTGTCTCGGGGAAGGGCGTGGCCAGGAAAGGGCGTGGCTAGGAAAGGGCGTGGCCAGTGCTGGGATTTAGGACAGGGACACACCTGGGGGTCCTGGAGGAGGGGCTGGGGCCTCACAGAACCCTCCCCACACAGAACCCCGACTATCATGGCTTCTCGGCCGACCCCGACGCCGACGTGCTGAACATGCGCGCCGCATTCCTGGCCGGCATCTCCATCGCCATCGTCCTGGGCTCCGTCTTCGTGCATTACCTGCCCGACTACGGGTCTGTGATCCCGGGGGTCTCACCTGGGAAACCCCCCCTCGGTGAAGGGGGGAGGGGGACGGCCACGAGGGGAGCTTGTGGGGGAAGCTATGGAGAGGCTCTCCACTCCAGTTTTGGGGTCTAGTGGGTTTTTTGGGGGTGTTGTTGGGTCTCCTGAGAGTTCTGTAGGAGCTTCCAAGGGGATTTAGGGGCCAACAAGACCCCCTTGTACAGCCTACGGGGGTTTTTATGAATTCTTTGGGGGTTTTGGGGTCTATAGGGCCCAACACACCTCTGGGGGGGTGTATGGGGACCAATAGGGGCACCCAGGCTTTTGAGGAGGGAGGAATTTGGACACCTGGCAGGGGCTTTGGGATGTCCCCGAGGATCCCCAAGGTGTGGGGCTCACCTGTGCGCCCCCTCCCCCGCAGGCTGCAGCAGTGGGCGCGGCGCGAGGCCGAGATCCTGGTGCGGGAGCGGGAGCGCTGCGGGGAGCCGCTGCTCACCTCCAACTACTACGACCCCAAGCGCCTCCCCCTGCCCCCCCCGGAGTGACGCTCGGACCCTCAGCCGCCCCCCCCGGAGTGACCCCAGTGTTGGTTTGTGAATAAAGTTCTGGATTCCTCCCCCTCCCGACTCTTGCGCCTTTTATTTTGGGAGGAGGAACAAGGAACTACAGCTCCCGGCGAGCCTTGCGGCCTCGTGACGTCATCAAAGCGGGACACCGCGCCGAGACGGCGCTCTGGCCTCCGCGCTCAGGAGACTGCAACTCCCAGCGGACCTTGCGCGTCCATGACGTCACCAGGCAGCGACACTACGCGGAAATGGCGACCTGGTCCTCGCGGCCCCTCCCATGTTCCCCTATCGCTCCCCACAGTCCCTCTAGGCCCCCATGGCCTCCTACAGCCAGTCAAGCCCCACAGAACCTACAAATGAGCCCCTCTAGGGCTCTGGAGACCCCCGAGGCTTCCCGGGCTCCCTCTGGGCTGCCGCAGGCCCCCCTCGGTCCCCTATAGCCCCCTCAGGTGCTGCCCACTCCCCTCTGTGAAGCCCCCTGTGGCTCTGGGGAAACCCCTAAGGCTCCTCTAGGTTCCTGCGTTACTTCGGAGGCCTCTATTTAAATTTAACCATGCGGTTCCACAAAGTTGTGCAATTCGGCGTGACGTTACATAGAAGTCTTCCGCGGTTTCCTGTGGGCTCTTTAAGCGCTCCTACGAGGCTCTGATCGGCCTCTATCACCCCTCACAAGCCCCCCTTGAGTCCCTATAGCCCCCAACGGGCCCCTAAAGCTCCCAGATCCCACCCAGAGCTCCCCGCACTCCGCCCTTTCCAGCCCCGTGTCCCCTCTCGGCCGCCGTCGGGGCGGCGCGCGCCGCGCCGTAGCACGATGCCGCGCAAGGGGCGTGGCCTTCCTCATCCGGGACCCTGCGGCAGGAAAAGAGGCGTGGCCAGCCGGGGCGCGCCCGCCCAATCCTCGCGTCGGGTGAGGCGGGCAGGGAGGGGGGCGGGCGGTGGCGGGAGGAGACAACCAATGAGAGCGCGGCGCCGGGCAGCCGCGACCAATGGGAGAGCGCGGGGGGCGGGGCCTCGCTCGCGCAGGGAGGGGGCGGCGGGTGGCAGCGGCCGCGGCCGCCATCTTGTCGCGGAGGAGCCGAGCGGAGCGGGCGGGACCCGGCGGCGGGGCCTGGACAGCGACATTGGTGCGGGGCCGGCGGCCAGCCCGGGGGTGCTCGGGGGCTGCCCCGGGCTGCAGGGGCGCGGGGAGGCGGCCCCGGCGCCGGCCAGTGCGGCCCCGCCTTGCGGGAGCCGGCGCCGGGCCTGAGGGGGGCCGGGGTGGGGGAGCCGTGAAGGGGAAGCGCCCCCCCCCCCCTTCCCCCCACACCGGGACCCTCAGGGTGGGGAGCGCGGGTGGAACCGCGACCCCACGCTCGGGGACCCCCGGGGATGGGGAAGCCCCTTGGGTGGGACCCCTGGGGATGGGGAGCCCCCCGCGGTTAATGGGGAACCCCCGCAAGGGAGGCCCCGAGGGTGGGATCGCCCCGGGATGGGACCCCCGGGATCCCCCCCGGTGCTGGGAGCGCTCTGAGGGGCGGGGGGCGGTGCCGTGCCTGGCTCTGGGCGGTGCTGGTGGGGTCTGATGTCCCTCAGTGCCACCTGGCTGTCCCCAAGTGTCCCTCCCCACCCTTGTGTGTGTCTCTCCATCCCGGCCTGTCGCCCCGTCCGTCCCCGGTGTCACCGGGGCGGTGACAACCAATGGGACAGCGCGGGGGCTGTCGCACCTGGTGGCCCCGCCCGTGACCCCGTTTACCTGGTGTCGCCGTCTGTGTCACCTGGTGTCACCCTCTGTGTCCCCGCTGTCACCTGGTGTCACCCCGCGTCACCTTCTCCATCCCTGCCGTGTCTCTCATTGCCACCTCCGGTGTCACCCGGTGTCATCTCCAGCATCGTCCCCTGTCCCTGGTGTCACCTCTTGTCGCTTTATGTGTCGCTGTGTCCTGTTCGGTGCCACCCTGGGTGTCACCCTGCGCTGTGGGTGACCTCAGGTGGCCACGGGTGTCACCTCTCGCCCCCAGCGTCACCCCCGTGTCCCCAGCGCTGTCCCCATGTGACCCTGCCTGGCTTCTGCCCCTGTCCCCAAATGTCCAGTTCCCTGCTGTCCCCAGATGTGCCCTCACCCCATCCTTGTCCCCAGATGTCCCCACCTGTCCACGGATATCCCTTCCCTCTCTTTGTCCCCAGATGTCCCCGTGTGTCCTCTGACCTGTCCTTGTCTGCAGGTGTTCCCTGCCTGTCCCTGTCCCCAGCTGTCCCTGATGTCCCTGTCCCTGTCCCCAGCTGTCCCCACCTGTCCCTGATGTCCCTGTCCCCAGCTGTCCCCAGCTGTCCCTGATGTCCCTGTCCCTGTCCCCAGATGTCCAGCTCCCCGCTGTCGAAGAAGCGCCGCGTCTCTGGGTCAGAGCCACCGACGGGCTCCAGCCGTGCCCCTGCCCCCGCCGTGTCCCCGAGCGTCACCCCCCGCCAACGTGAGTGCCACCAACCCCCCCTGAGTGCCACTGTCCCCTCCTGAGTGCCACCAACCCCCCCGAGTGCCACTGTCCCCTCCTGAGTGCCAACGACTGTCCTGAGTGCCACCAACCACCCCTGAGTGCCACCAACCCCTCCTGAGTGCCACCAACCCCCCCTGAGTGCCACCAACCCCTCCTGAGTGCCACTGTCCCCTCCTGAGTGCCACCAACCACCCCTGAGTGCCACCAACCCCTCCTGAGTGCCACCAACCACCCCTGAGTGCCACCAACCCCCTGAGTGCCACCAACTCCCTGAGTGCCACCAACTCCCCCAAGTGCCACTGTCCCCTCCTGAGTGCCACCAACCACCCCTGAGTGCCACCAACCCCCCCTGAGTGCCACCAACCCCTCCGGAGTGCCACTGTCCCCTCCTGAGTGCCATTGTCCCCTCCTGAGTGCCACCAACCACCCCTGAGTGCCACCAACCACCCCTGAGTGCCACCAACCCCCCCCAAGTGCCACCAACCCCCCCTGAGTGCCACTGTCCCCTCCTGAGTGCCACTGTCCCCCTCCTGAGTGCCACTGTCCCCTCCTGAGTGCCACCAACCACCCCTGAGTGCCACCAACCACCCCTGAGTGCCACCAACCCCCCCAAGTGCCACTGTCCCCTCCTGAGTGCCACTGTCCCCTCCTGAGTGCCACCAACCCCTCCTGAGTGCCACTGTCCCCTCCTGAGTGCCACCAACCCCTCCTGAGTGCCACTGTCCCCTCCTGAGTGCCACCAACCCCCCCAGGTGCCACCAACCCCCTCGGGGACCCTGAACCACCCTCAGGGGCTTTGTCACCCTCTGGGGAGCCCCCGGTGTCATTGTCACCTCTGTGGTGCTCAGAGCTGCTGCTGGGGGCGCGGTGTCACCCGTTGTCACCTGAGGGTCTTGGGAGTGGCTTGTGTCCCTTGATGTCCCCTTGATGTCCCCTTGATGTCCCCTTACTCTGCTCTGGCTCGTTTGCTGTCCCTTGTGGGGTCCCTCTTTGTCCTGCAGGTGACATTTGTCCCCCAGGTCCCCATGGGCAGTGTCACCCACGAGGTGTCACCTGCAGGTCTTGGGGGTGGCATGTGTCCCTCAATGTCCCTTTGGTCCGCTCAGGGTCACTCTGCTTTGGTGACAATTGCCTCTCTTTGTC
The DNA here is from genome assembly GCA_039654755.1 of Calcarius lapponicus. Taxonomy (NCBI): domain Eukaryota; kingdom Metazoa; phylum Chordata; class Aves; order Passeriformes; family Fringillidae; genus Calcarius; species Calcarius lapponicus. Next base: position 25,511 of record JBBFKN010000225.1, read on the forward strand.
CTGGGGGTGACATTTGTCCCCAATGTCCCTTCAACGAGGAGCACCCACAAGGTGTCACCGTGGTGTGACACCACCCTGCCACCCCTTGGGGGTCCTGCTGCCTGTCCCAGGGTGTCCCAGCACCCATTGTCACCCTGGGTGTCCCCGCGGTGACGCCGCTGTCCCCTCTGTCCCCAGGGAATGGCGAAGAACGGGGCCGAGGCCGAGATCGATGAGGGGCTCTACTCCCGCCAGCTGTGAGTGACGGGGACAGCTCGGGGTCCCCAAGGGGGATTTGGGGTCCCCAAAGGGAATTTGGGGTCCCCACAGACTTGGGGGGGTCCCTGTGGAATGGTGGAGTCTCCCCATAGTTTGGGGTTTCCCCATGGATTTGGGGTCTCCCTATGGATTTGGGGTTTTCCCATGGATTTGGGGTTCATTGTGGATTTGGGGTTCCCCCATGGATTTGGGGTCTTCCCATGGATTTGGGGTTCATTGTGGATTTGGGGTTTCCCCATGGATTTGGGGTTCATTGTGGATTTGGGGTTTCTCCATGGATTTGGGGTTCATCGTAGATTTGGTGTTTCCCCATGGATTTGAGGTTCCTTATGGATTTAGGGTTTCCCCATAGTTTGGGGTTTATTACAAAATTGGGGTTTCTCCATGGACTTGGGGTCTCCCCATGGATTTGGGGTTCCTTATGGATTTGGGGTCTCCCCATGGATTTGGGGTTCCTTATGGATTTGAGGTTTCCCCATGGATTTGGGGTTTCCTCATAGTTTGGGGTTTTGCCCTGGGAGTTGTGGGATCCCATTGAGATTTTGGGGTTCCCATTGAGTTCTTTGGGTTCCCATTGAGTTCTTTGGGATCCCATTGAGTTCTTTGGGATCTCATGCAGATTTTTGGGGTTCCCATTGAGTTCTTTGGGATCCCATGGAGATTTTGGGGTTCCCATTGAGTTCTCTGGGATCCCATGGAGATTTTGGGGTTCCCATTGAGTTCTTTGGGATCCCATTGAGAGTTTTGGGTTCCCATTGAGTTCTTTGGGATCCCATTGAGAGTTTTGGGTTCCCATTGAGTTCTTTGGGATCCCATGGAGATTCTTGGGTTCCCATTGAGTTCTTTGGGATCCCATGGAGATTTTGGGGTTCCCATTGAGTTCTTTGGGATCCCATTGAGTTCTTTGGAATCCCATTGAGATTCTTGGCGTCCCAATGAGATTTTTGGGGTTTTCATAGATGAGACCTCTTTATGGATTTGGGGTTTTCCTATAGATTGAGGATTCACCATATATTTAGAATTCCTTATGAGTTTGGAAAGCTCCCATAAATTCCTGATTTTTTTATAACTACAGAAAATTAAGCCGGACACTTGAACTGGGAGGGGGTTCCTCCAACCTTGACGAATTTCCCCTGCGAGCTCTGAGTTCCCATGGAGATTTTGGAGTTCCCATTGAGTTCTTTGGGATCCCATGGAGATTTTGGGTTCCCATTGAGTTCTTTGGGATCCCATGGAGATTCTTGGCGTCCCAATGAGATTTTTGGGGTTTTCATAGATGAGACCTCTTTATGGATTTGGGGTTTCCCTACAGATTGAGGATTCACCATATATTTAGAATTCCTTATGACTTTGCAAAGCTCCCATAAATTCCTGATTTTTTTTATAACTACAGAAAACTAAGCAAGACACTTGAACTGGGTGGGGGTTCCTCCAACCTTGACGAATTTCCCCTGCGAGCTCTGAGTTCCCATTGAGATTTTTGAGGTTCCCCCTGATATTTTTGGGGTTTTTCTCCCCCTCCAGGTACGTGCTGGGCCACGAGGCCATGAAGCGCATGCAGACCTCCAACGTGCTGGTGTCGGGGCTGCGGGGCCTGGGCGTGGAGGTGGCCAAGAACCTGGTGCTGGGGGGGGTCAAATCTGTCACCCTGCACGACCCCCACCCCGCAGCCTGGGCCGACCTGGCCTCCCAGGTGGGTCCTTTTGGGGTTTCCTAGGCTGTTTTGGGGTTTTTTTATCCTGAATTGTCATTAATTGCTGCCTTTGGGTGGTGGAGTTTCTTCTGGGTATGAGGGGATTTTGGAGGGAGGTTTATTGGGGTGGTTTGGGGGGATTTGGGGTGGTTTGTGGTGTATGGGGGGATTTTGGGGTGGTTTGGGGAAGTTTTGGGGTCTTTGGAGGTGTTTGGGGTTGGTTTTGGGGTGGTTTTGGGGATGTTCTTTGGGATGCTCTTGGGGATGTTGTTGGGGTTGTTTTGAGGATGTTTTGGGGATGTTTTGGGGTTGGTTTTGGGGTTGTTTTGAGGATGTTTTGGGGATGTTTTTGAGGATGTTTTGGGGATGTTTTTGAGGATGTTTTGGGGTTTCTGACCCCTCATTGCCCCCAGTTCTATCTGCGGAAAGAGGACGTGGAGTGTTTAGAGGATGTTTTTGGGATTGTTTTGGGGATTGTTTTGGGGTTGTTTTTGGGATTATTTTAGGGATGTTTTTGAGGATGTTTTGGGGATGTTTTCGGGGCTGTTTTGGGGTGGTTTGGGGATGTTTTGGGGTTCCTGACCTCTCGTTGCCCCCAGTCCCACCTGCGGGAGGAGGACGTGCGGTGTTTGGAGATGTTTTTGGGATTGTTTTGGGGATGTTTTTGGGGTTATTTTGGGGATGTTTTTTGGGATGGTTTTGAGGATGTTTTTGGGATTGTTTTGGGGTTTCTGACCCTCCATTCCCCCCAGTCCTACCTGTGGGATGAGGACGTGCGGTGTTTGGGGGATGTTTTGGTGTTGTTTGGGATTGTTTTGAGGATGTTTTGGGATTGTTTTGGGGATGTTTTTTGGGATGGTTTTGAGGATGTTTTTGGGATTGTTTTGGGGTTTCTGACCCTCCATTCCCCCCAGTTCTACCTGCGGGAGGAGGACGTGGGGCGCAGCCGGGCCGAGGCGACGCTGCCGCGCTTGGCCGAGCTCAACTCCTACGTGGCCGTGAGCAGCACCCGGGAGCCGCTGTCCAAGGAGCTGCTGGGCACATTCCAGGTAGCCTGGCACAGGTGTGCCCACCTGGGCACAGCTGTAACTCTCAGACAGTTGTACCCACCTGGGCACAGGTGTAACTCTCAGGTGTGCCCATCTGGGCACTGGGGTAGCTCTCAGGTGTACCCACCTAAGCACAGGGGTAACTCTCAGGTGTGCCCACCTGGGCACAGGTGTAACCCTCAGACAGTTGTACCCACCTAAGCACAGGTGTAACTCTCAGGTGTACCCACCTGGGCACAGGTGTAACTCTCTGGTGTACCCACCTGGGCACAGGGGTAACTCTCAGACAGTTGTACCCACCTGGGCACAGATGTAACTCTCAGGTGTGCCCACCTGGTGACTGGTGTAACTCTCAGACAGGTGTACCCACCCGGGCACAGGTGTAACCCTCAGACAGTTGTACCCACCTAAGCACAGGTGTAACTCTCAGGTGTGCCCACCTGGGCACAGGTGTAACTCTCAGGTGTGCCCACCTGGGCACAGGGGTAACCCCTCAGACAGGTTTGCCACTTAGGGGGGCAGGTGGCCCAGGTGAGCAAGGTGAATGCCCAGCTGGGTGCCCAGGTGTGTGCCCAGGTGAATATCCAGGTGAGCACCCAGGTGAGCACCCAGGTGTGTGCCCAGGTGAATACCCAGGTGAATACCCAGGTGGGTGCCCAGGTGAATACCCAGGTGGGTGCCCAGGTGAATACCCAGGTGAATACCCAGGTGGGTGCCCAGGTGAGTGCCCAGGTCAGTGCCCAGGTGAGTGCCCAGGTGCCCTGTCCCACAGGTGGTGGTGCTGACCAACTCCCCGCTGGAGGAGCAGCTCTGGGTGGGCGATTTCTGCCACAGCCACGGCATCAAGCTGGTGGTGGCCGACACGCGCGGGCTCTTCGGGTGAGGGGCGCCCCACACGGGGCCTTTGGGGTCCCTTTTGGGGTGGGACTTTGGGGTGGGTCCTTTTTGGGGTGAATTTTGGGGTGGATCCCTTTTTTGGGTGGGACTTTTGGGGTGGATCCCTTTTTGGAGTGGGACTTTGGGGTGGGTCCTTTTTGGGGTGAATTTTGGGGTGGGTCCCTTTTGGGGTGGGACTTTTGGGTGGGTCCTTTTTGGGGTGGATCCCTTTTGGGGTGGGATTTTTGGTGTGCATCTCCTTTAGGGTGGGTCTCTTTTGGGAAGGGTCCTTTTTGGGGTCCCTTTTGGGGTGGGTCCCTTTTGGGGTGGGATTTTTGGTGTGCATTTCTTTTGGGGTGGGTCCCTTTTGGGAAGGGTTCCTTTTGGGGTGGGTTCCTTTTGGGGTGGGTTCCTTTTGGGGTGGGATTTTCAGAAGGTTCCTTTCTAGGGTGGGGATTTTATGGTGGATCATTTTCAGGGTGGGTCTTTTTTGGGGGGGTCCCTTTTTGGGGTGGGATTTTTGGTGTGCATTTCTTTTGGGGTTGGTCCATTTTGGGAAGGGTCCCTTTTGGGATGGGTTCCTTTTGGGGTGGGTCCCTTTTGGGATGGGTTCCTTTCGGGAAGGGTCCCTTTTGGGGTGGGTCCCTTTTGGGGTGGGTTCCTTTTGGGGTGGGATTTTCAGAAGGTTCCTTTCTAGGGTGGGGATTTTATGGTGGATCACTTTTGGGGTGGGATTTCTTGGAGATTCTTTTCTGGGCTGGGATTTTAGGGTGGGGATTTTAGAGCAGATCCCTTTTGGGGTGGCATTTTTAGGGGAGTTTCCTTTTGGGGACAGGATTTTAGGACGGTCCTTTCTGGGGTGGGATTTTTGAGGTGGGGATTTTAGGATGGATCTTTTTTAGGGGGGATTTTTAGGAGATTTTTTTGGGTGAGATTTTGGGCTGGATCCTTTTTAGGGGGGAGTCTTAGGAGATTTTTTTTAATGGGATTTTAGGGTGGATCCTTTTTAGGGGGGAGTTTTAGGAGATTTTTTTTGGGGGGTGGGATTTTAGGATGGGATTTTAGGCTGGATCCCTTTTTGGGGTTCAGCACTGACCCCTCTTCCTTCACAGGCAGCTGTTCTGTGACTTTGGGGACGACATGGTGGTGACAGACCCCAACGGGGAGCAGCCCCTCAGTGCCATGGTGTCCATGGTCACCAAGGTACGGGCAGGGGACAACTCGGGAGTGTCCCCAGGGGGGTTTTGGGGTGTCCTGGTCCCCTCAGCACCCCCTGTGTCCCTTCATGGTGCCCCATGTCCCCAAGGGTGCCCTGCAGAGGTTCCTGGGTGTCCTGGTCCCCTCTGACTGAGGTCCCCTTTGGGTTCTTGGGTGTCCCCTGTGTCCCCCCTGTGTCCCCTCACTCTGTCCCGTGTCCCCAGGGCTGTCCTGGGGATGTTCCTGGATGTCCCCCCTGTGTCCCCTCACTCTGTCCCATGTCCCCAGGGCTGTCCTGGGGACATTCCTGGGTGTCCCCAACATGTCCCCCCACTCTGTCCTGTGTCTCCAGGGCTGTGCTGAGGATGTTCCTGGGTGTCCCCTTTGTGTCCCCTCACACTGTCCTGTGTCTCTAGGACTGTCCTGGGGATGTTCCTTGATGTCCCCACCATGTCCCCTCACTCTGTCCTGTGTCCCCAGGGCTGTGCTGGGGACGTTCCTGGGTGTCCCCCCTGTGTCCCCTCACTCTGTCCTGTGTCCCCAGGGGTTCCCTGGGACGTTCCTGGGTGTCCCCCCTGTGTCCCCTCACTGTCCCGTGTCCCCAGGGGTGCCCTGGGGATGTTCCTTGGTGTCCCCCCCATGTCCCCTCACTCTGTCCTGTGTCCCCAGGGCTGTCCTGGGGACATTGCTGGGTGTCCCCTTTGTGTCCCCTGACCATGTCCCGTGTCCCCAGGGCTGTGCTGGGGACACTCCTGGGTGTCCCCAACATGTCCCCTCACTCTGTCCCGTGTCCCCAGGGCTGTCCCGGGGACGTTCCTGGGTGTCCCCCCTGTGTCCCCTCACTCTGTCCCGAGGTTCCTGGGTGTCCCCTCCGTGTCCCCTCACTGTCCCGTGTCCCCAGGGCTGTCCTGGGGAGGTGACCTGCCTGGACGAGGCGCGTCACGGCTTCGAGACGGGCGACTTTGTCACCTTCACGGAGGTGGAGGGCATGGAGGAGCTGAACCGCTGCGGGCCCGTGGAGATCCGCGTGCTGGGTGAGCCCTGGGCTGGGGGGCTCCTCGCCTGGGGGTCCTTTTGGGGTCTCTGAGGTACCTGGGGGTCTTTTTGGGGGGTCTGAGACACTTGGAGCTGCTCTAGGGGTGTGTCTGAGGCACCTGGGGCGCTTTTTGGGGTCTCTGAGGCACCTGGGGGTCCTTTTGAGGGCTCTGAGACACCTGGGGGTCTCTTTTGGGGTCTTTGAGGTATCTGGGGGTCCTTTTGGGGTCTCTGAGGCACCTGGGGGTCCTTTTGGGGTCTCTGAGGTACCTGGGGGTCCCTTTTGGGGTCTCTGAGGCACCCAGGGGCCTTTTCGGGGTCTCTGAGGTACCTGGGGGTCCTTTTTGGGGTCTCTGAGGCACCCAGGGGCCTTTTTGGGGTCTCTGAGGCACCTGGGGGTCCTTTTGAAGGCTCTGAGACACCTGGGGGTCCCTTTTGGGGTCTCTGAGACACTTGGGGGTCCCTTTTGGGGTCTTTGAGTTACCTGGGGACCTTTTTGGGGTCTCTGAGGCACCTGGGGACCTTTGTGGGGTCTCTGAGGCACCTGGGAGTCCTTTTTGGGGGGTCTGAGACACCTGGAGCTGCTCTAGGGGTGCGTCTGAGGCACCTGGGGCGCTTTTTGGGGTCTCTGAGGCATCTGGGATCGTTTTTGAGGGGGTCTCAGACACCTGGGCCTGCTCTGGGGGGGTCTCTGAGGCACCTGAGGTCCTTTTTGGGGGTCTCTGAAACACCTGGGGTGCCCCACACACCTGGACCCCTTTTTTTGGGGTGCCCCACCCAGCTGGGTCCCTTTTTGGGGCACCCCAGTGACACCCCCGTGTCTCCAGGGCCGTACACGTTCAGCATCGGGGACACCAGCGGCTACGGGGACTACGTGCGGGGTGGCATCGTCACCCAGGTCAAGATGCCCAAGCACATCCACTTCGTGAGTGGCACTGGGAGCACTGGGAGGGACTGGGGGGCACTGGGAGGGACTGGGGGGCACTGGGAGGGACTGGGGGGCACTGGGAGGGCACTGAAAGGGCATTGGGAGGGACTGGGGGGGACTGGGCAGCACTGGGAGGGCACTGGGCAGCACTGGGAGGGCATTGGGATGGACTGGGAGGGACTGGGGGGCACTGGGAGGGACTGGGCAGCACTGGGAGGGCACTGGGAGGGACTGGGGGGGACTGGGCAGCATTGGGAGGGCACTGGGAGCACTGGGAGGGCACTGGGAGCACTGGGAGGGACTGGAGGGCACTGGGAGGGACTTGGGGGCTGCTGGGCTATGCTGAGCTGTACTGGGTTATACTGGATTGTATTGGTTTGTATTGGGTTATACTGGGATATACTGGGTTATACTGGGTGCTATTGGGTTATACTGTTTGTACTGGGTGGTGGTGGCCTATACTGGATTATACTGGGCTATTTGGGTTTATACTGGGCTGTACTGGTTTATACTGGACTCTACTGGTTTATATTGGGTTGTGCTGGGCTGTAGAGGTTTATACTGGGCTGTACTGGTTTATACTGGGCTATAGGGGTTTATACTGGGCTGTACTGGTTTATATTGGGTTGTGCTGGGCTGTAGAGGTTTATATGGGTTATACTGGTTTATACTGGGCTATGGGGGTTTATACTGGGCTGTACTGGTTTTTACTGGTTTACACTGGGATGTTCCCCCCAGAAACAGTTGCGGGATGCACTGCCAGGGTACTGGGCTGTACTGGTTTAAACTGGGCTATAGAGGTTTACACTGGGCTCTACTGGTTTATATTGGGTTGTGTTGGGCCATAGGGGTTTATACTGGGCCGTACTGGTTTATACTGGGCCATAGGGGTTTATACTGGGCCGTACTGGTTTATACTGGGCCATAGGAGTTTATACTGGGTCGTACTGGTTTATACTGGGCCATAGGGGTTTATACTGGGCCGTACTGGTTTATACTGGTTTACACCGGTGCGTTTTCCCCAGAAACGGTTGCGGGACGCGCTGGCCGAGCCCGAGATGATGGTGACGGATTTCGGGAAGGCCGAGAGGCCCTCGATGCTGCACTGGGCGTGGCAGGGCCTGCACCGCTTCCTGCAGCAGCACGGCCGCGCCCCGCGGCCCCCGCCACCAGGTGGGGACACCGGGGGGACACCGGGGTGTGGGGACGCTGGGGGCCACCGTGACCTGCCCCAACACAGTGTCCCTGGGGCCCTGTCACTGGCTGGTGACACTGGTGATGTTGAGGGACATGGAGGCCACCATGACCTGCCCCATCGTGGCCACCCCCAGCTGGTGACACTGGGGACATTGAGGGTGTTGGGGACATGGAGGTCACTGTCACCTGCCCCATCGTGGTCACCTCCAGCTGGTGACACTGGGGACATTGAGGTTGTTGGGGACGTGGAGGTCACTGTCACCTGCCCCATGGTGGTCACCCCCAGCTGGTGACGCTGGGGACATTGAGGGTGTTGGTGACATGGAGGTCACTGTCACCTGCCCCATCGTGGCCACCCCCAGCTGGTTACACTGGGGACATTGAGGGTGTTGGGGACATGGAGGTCACTGTCACCTGCCCCATTGTGGTCACCCCCAGCTGGTGACACTGGGGACATTGAGGTTGTTGGTGACATGGAGGTCACTGTCACCTGCCCCATCGTGGCCACCCCCAGCTGGTGACACTGGGGACATTGAGGGTGTTGGGGACATGGAGGCCACCCTGATCTGTCCCAATGTAATGTTACTGGGGTTGTGGTCACACTGGGGACGTTGAAGGTGTTGGGGACATGGAGGTCACCATGACCTGCCCCATCGTGGCCACCCCCAGCTGGTGACGCTGGGGACATTGAGGGTGTTGGGGACACGGAGATCACCATGATTCATCCCAACACAATGTCCTCAGGGTCCTGGTGACACTGGGGACATTGAGGGTGTTGGGGACATGGAGGCCACCATGATTCATCCCAACACAATGTTCTCAGGGTCCTGGTGACACTGGGGACATTGAGGGTGTTGGGGACCTGGAAGTCACTGTGACCTGCGCCATCATGGCCACCCCCAGGGCCCTGTCACCAGCTGGTGACGCTGGGGACATTGAGAGTGTTGGGGACATGGAGATCACCAAGGCTCCACCAGAATTTGGGGACATCAGAGGGCTTGGGGGTGGTTGGGACTTGGAGGAACATTGGAGCCACTGGGTCTTGCACCAACAGGGACCTCCACCACGGTCCCCCTATCTCTTGGGGACACTTGTGGCATCACTTGGGGGTGTCACAGACTGTGGAGTGACCTTTGGGCACGCTGAGGCCATGGAGGTGCTCATGGGCTGTCCCCAGCACCGTGTCTCTGTCCTTGTCCCCGGCAGGGTGACGCGGCCGAGGTGGTGGCCCTGACCAAGGAGGTGGCGGCGGGCGCCGAGCTGGACGAGGAGCTGGTGCGGGAATTGGCCTTCCAGGCCACCGGAGACCTGGCCCCGGTCAACGCCTTCATCGGCGGCCTGGCCGCGCAGGAGGTCATGAAGGTACCGTGTCCCCATGTCCCCAAGGCCACCTGGGGCCGCTGTCCCTGTGTGTCACAGCTGGAGCCACTCAGCTGGCCCTGCCTGGGGTACCAGACTCGGTGTCTGTGTCCCTTGGTGTCCCCTGGTGTCCCCTGGGGTCACTGCGGTGTCCCTGAGGTTCCCCCGAGGTCACTGCCTTGTCCTTGTCCTGTCCCTGATGTGTCCCTCAGGGCCCTGGCCCTGTCCCTGACGTGTCACCCTGAGGTCACTGCCTTGTCCTTGTCCTGTCCCTGAAGTGTCCTCTGGGATGTCCCTGCCATGTCTCCCAGCGTCCTGTCCTTGATGTGTCCCCAGGATGTCCCTGATGTGTCCCCCAGGATTTCCCTGTCCCTGGGCTGTCCATATCCCTGATATGTCCTTGGGTAGTCCCTGTCCCAAATTGTCCCTGATGTGTCCCTGGGCTGTCCCTGTCCCTGATGTGTCCCTGACTGTCCCTGGGCTGTCCCTGTCCCTAACTGTCCCCAGGCTGTCCCTGTCCCTGACATGTCCAGGGCTGTCCTTGATGTGTCCTGGCTGTCCCTGTCCCTATCCCTGTCCCTGATGTGTCCCTGTCCCTAACTGTCCCTGACTGTCCCCAGGCCGTGTCGGGGAAGTTCACGCCCATCACGCAGTGGCTTTACTTCGACGCGCTCGAGTGTCTGCCCGAGGAGAACCGCGACACGCTGCTCACCGAGGAGCAGTGCCGGCCGGTGAGGGGACACGGGGACACCTGGGGACATGTGGGGGACACCTGGGGGCTGGGGGACACCTGAGGAGCAGTGCCGGCCGGTGAGGGGACATGGGGACACCTTGGGGGGGCTGGGGGACACTGGGGACACCTGGGGGACACCCAAGGAGAACTGCAGCACGCTGCTCACTGAGGAGCAGTGCCAGCCGGTGAGGGGACACGGGGACACCTGGGGACACCTGGGGGCTGGGAGACACCTGAGGAGCAGTGCCAACCAGTGAGGGGACACGGGGACACCTGGGGGGGCTGGGCGTGTCACCCCTGGGTGGTGTCACCTTGACGGGACATCGGTTGGAGGACATCGCTTAGGGGATCCCCATTGGTCACCCTGTTGGGGACAGCAGGTGCCTCGTGGGGTCAGGGTGGCCACCCAGCACCCATGGGTGGTCATTCCATGAGGACACAGCCACGGCTGCTGTCACCCCTGAGTCCCCGTGGTGGCCCTGCAGCCCCAGGGGTGTCCCCTGGCAGGTGACACAGCCAGGTGACGCCGGTGTCACATCGTCCCCAGCGCAACAGCCGCTACGACGGGCAGATCGCCGTGTTCGGGGCCGACCTGCAGGCCAAGCTGGGCGCCCAGAAGTACTTTGTGGTCAGTGTCCCCAATGTCCCCAGTGTCCCCACCCATGTTCTCCGTTGTCCATGAGTCTCTTGTGTTGTCACCTCTTCCTCAAACGTCCCCAGATTTCCCTTGGTGGATTTACCAAGTGTCACCTCTCCCACCCGCATGTCCCCAGCCCTTCTGGGCCACCTTAAGTGTCCCCATGTGTCCCTTAGGTGTCCCCTGGTGTCCTCACACATTTCCTGATTGCTCCTTCAAGTTGTCTGCACGTCCTCAATGTCCCTCACGTCCCCAGCTCTGTTCAAGTGTCCTCAAAGTGTCCCCTCACCCCTTTTCCCACCGTGTGTCCCCAACCCTCCTGGGCCACCTCCTTCTTTGTCCTCGCCTCTGTCCCCATGTGTCCCCAACTCTGTGGGTCACCTCCTGCTGTGTCCCCACGTGTCCCCAACCCTGTGGGCCACCTTGTGCTCTGTCCCCACATGTCCCCAACCCTGTGGGTCACCTCCTGCTGTGTCCCCACGTGTCCCCAGCCCCCTGGGCCACCTCGTGCTCTGTCCCCACGTGTCCCCAACCGTGTGGGCCACCTTGTGCTCTGTCCCTACATGTCCCCAACCCTGTGGGCCGCCTCGTGCTCTGTCCCCACATGTCCCCAACCCTGTGGGCCGCCTCGTGCTCTGTCCCTACATGTCCCCAACTCTGTGGGCCACCTCGTGCTCTGTCCCCACATGTCCCCAACCCTGTGGGCCGCCTCGTGCTCTGTCCCTACATGTCCCCAACCGTGTGGGCCGCCTCGTGCTCTGTCCCCACGTGTCCCCAACCCTGTGGGCCACCTTGTGCTCTGTCCCTACATGTCCCCAACTCTGTGGGTCACCTCCTGCTGTGTCCCCACGTGTACCCAACCCTGTGGGCCACCTCGTGCTCTGTCCCCACGTGTCCCCATGTGTCCCCGGCAGGTGGGGGCAGGGGCCATTGGCTGCGAGCTGCTCAAGAACTTCGCCATGGTGGGCCTGGGCTGCGGCCCCGAGGGCAGCGTCACCGTCACCGACATGGACACCATCGAGAAGTCCAACCTCAACCGCCAGTTCCTCTTCCGGCCGTGGGACGTCACGGTGAGGGCTGCGGGTGACCCAAGGGTTGGCCAACGTCGGATTGGCTACGCCAAGATGGAGTGGGCAAGAGAGGGAGGAGTTGGGGGCACAATGAGGGGTTCTGGAGGGGCGGGGCCAGGGGGGGTTGGGCGGCCACTTTTAAGATGATGCCATTGAGTTGGCCAAGGTCAATGGTTGAGTTCTGTGCTCTATGTCACTGGCTGAGTTTTGCGCTCAACGTCAACGGTTGAGTGTCATGCTCAACGTCAACGTTAAGTTTCTTGGCCAATGTCAATGGTTGAGTTTCTTGGCCAAAATCAGCAGTTGAGTTTTGTGCTCAACATCGACAGTTGAGTTTTTTGGCCAATGTCACCATTAGAGTTTCTTGGCCAACTTCAACAGTTGAGTTTCTTGGCCAATGTTTCAGGTTGAGTTTTGTGCTCGTTAGTTTTTTTGGCCAAAGTCAACAATCAAGTTTCATGCTCAATGTCAACTCGAGTTTCTTCGTTAGTGTCAACGGTTGAATTTCTTGACCAACGTCAACAATTGAGTTTTGTCCTCAACATTAACGATTGAGTTTCTTGGTTAACATCTACAATTGAGTTCTGTGCTCAACATCAACGGTTGAGTTTCTTGGCCAACATCAACAGTTGAGTTTCATGCTTAGCGTCAATGGTTCAATTCCTTGTTGAACATCAACAATTGATTTTCCTGGTTAATATCAATGGTTGAGTTTTGTGCTCAGCATCTACAGTTGAGTTTCTTGGCCAACACCAATGATAGAATTTTGTACTCAACGCCAATGGTTGAGTTTCTTGGACAACATCAACAATTGAATTCTGTGGTCAACATCAACAGTTGAGTTTCTTGGCCAACATCAATGATTGAATTTTGTGCTCAACAACAGTTGAGTTTCTTGGCCAATGTCAATAATTGAGTTTTTGGCCAACACCAATGATAGAATTTTGTACTCAACATCAACTGTTGGGTTTCTTGGCCAGTGGTTGGGTTTCTTGGCCAATGGTTGGGTTTCTTGGACAACATCAACGATTGAATTTTGTGCTCAACATCAATAGTTGGAATTTCTTGGCCAACGTCAACGGTTGACTTTCTTGGCCAACATCAACGGTTGAGTTTCTTGGCCAACATCACCGATTGAGCTTCTGAGCTGTGTCATTGTGTTAGGAAAGGGGCGTGGCCCACCAGGGCGTGTCCCGAGGGGTGTGGCTCACCTCCCAGCCGTTCCCCACCCACAGAAGCTGAAGTCGGAGCGGGCGGCGGCGGCGGCGCGGGAGATGAACCCGGCGCTGCGCGTCAGCAGCCGCACCGACCGCGTGGGCCCCGACACCGAGCGCGTCTACGACGACGACTTCTTCGAGGGGCTGGACGGCGTGGCCAACGCGCTGGACAACGTGGATGCACGTGAGCTCGGGGGGCTGGAGGGACCCCTGGGGGGTGTGGAGACCCTTGGGGGGGCTATAGGGACCCTTGGGGGGCTGGAGGGACCCTTGGGGGGCTGGAGGGACCCTTGGGGAACTGGAGGGACCCTTGGGGGGCTGAGAGACCCTTTGGAGGTCCCCCTTGGGGGGCTCTGGGGACCCTTGGGGGGCTATAGGGACCCTTGGGGGGCTATGGGGACCCTTGGGGGGCTCTGGGGGTCCTTGGGGTTTATGGGGACTCTTGAGAGGCTGAGGGACCATTGGGGGGCTGTGGGGACCCTTGGGGAGCTCTGGGGATTGTTGGGGGGCTGTAGGGACCCTAGGGGGGCTATGGGGACCCTTGGGGGGCTATGGAGACGCTTGGGGGGCTATGGGGATCCTTGGGGGGCTGCCCCATAGTCCCTGCTTGTGCCCCATATCTGAGGATTCCCCACAGCTCCAGGGGGGGGGTCCCATATCAGAAGGTGCCCCATATTTTGGGGTGCCCCACACCTGGGTCCTCCACACCCCTTGGGCTGCCCCATAACTGCCCCACACCCCCTGAGCTGCCCCATAAGTGCCCCCCAACCCCCGGGCAGGGCTGTACCTGGACTGGCACTGTGTTTACTGTAGGATCCTCTATATCCCTTGGTGATGCCCCATATCTAGGGGTGCCCTACAGCCCTTGGGGGTGCCCCACACCCCTTGGCCTGCCCCATAAGTGCCCCCCAACCCCCGGGCAGGGCTGTACCTGGACTGGCACTGCGTTTACTGTAGGATCCCCTATATCCCTTGGTGATGCCCCTTATCTAGGGGTGCCCTACAGCCCTTGGGGGTGCCCCACACCCCCTGAGCTGCCCCATAAGTGCCCCCCAACCCCCGGGCAGGGCTGTACATGGACCGGCGCTGCGTTTATTACCGGAAGCCACTGCTGGAGTCGGGCACGTTGGGCACCAAGGGCAACGTGCAGGTGGTGATCCCGTTCCTGAGCGAGTCCTACAGCTCCAGCCAGGACCCCCCCCGAGAAGGCCATTCCCATCTGCACCCTCAAGAACTTCCCCAACGCCATCGAGCACACGCTGCAGGTGCGTCCAGGTGTGCCCAGGGACGTGGGGCGTTTTTTTGGGGGGGTTCCAGATGGTTGGGTGGCGTTTGAGGGGGTCCTGGAGAGTGCAGGGTTCCTGTTTTGGGGCATCCCAGACTCTGGGTTCTGTGGTTTGGGTGGGTTCTGGATCCGGGGTTGTGGTTTTGGGGGGGACACTGGAGTTGTTGTTTTGGGGGGTTGTGGACACCAGGTTCCCTGTTTGTGGGAGTCCTGGTTTCTGTTTTGGGGGGTCCTGGACACTGCAGTCCCCATTTTGGGGGCTTTTGGACACCAGGTTCTGTTTTGGGGGGGTCCTGGACGCTGCAGTCCCTGTTTTGGGGTGTCCTGGGCACTGCAGTCCCCATTTTGGGGGGTTTTGGACACCAGGTTCTGTTTTGGGGGGTCCTGGACGCTGCAGTCCCCGTTTTGGGGGGTTTTGGACACCAGGTTCTGGTTTGGGGGTGTCCTGGACACTTGAGTCCCCATTTTGGGGGGTTTTGGACACCAGGTTCTGTTTTGGGGGGTCCTGGACGCTGCAGTCCCCATTTTGGGGTGCCCCTGGTGCCAGGACCCCCCAGTGACCCCCCCCTTGTCGCAGTGGGCGCGTGACGAGTTCGAGGGGCTCTTCAAGCAGCCGGCCGAGAACGTGAACCAATACCTGATGTGAGTGTGGGGGGCTGGCACCCCAAATCCCAATGGCTCCCCCCCAAATCCCACAGGAGTTCCCCAAGGACCCCAAATTCCTGCAGTGGACCCTTGTGCCTCATGGGAGACCCCCGCTGCCTTAACTCTGTACCCTCTTTTCCCTGGAGACCCCAAATTCACCTTTTTGGGATCTCCGTAATGCCCTGCACCCCTTTTCCCCTGGGACCCCAAATTCCTGGAGGGAATCCTTCATTCCCAGAACCCCCTGTACCCCCAGAACCCCTTGTACCCCCTTTTCCCCAGGGACCCCAAGTTCCTGGAGCAAATCCCTTCACATTTTTGGGACTCCCCATAACCCCTGCACCCCCTTTTTCTCCCCAGGGACCCCAACTTCCTGGAACACACCCTGCACCCTGTGACACCCCCCTAATTCCTGCACCCCTTTTCCCCCAGGGACCCCAAATTCCTGGGGCACACCTTGCACCTGGCAGGGACCCCTGTGACCCACTGTCACCCCCATTTCTCCCCCAGGGACCCCAAGTTCCTGGAGCAGACCCTGCACCCCTGTGACCCCCCCATAACCCCCTGTACCCCCATAACCCCTGTACCCCCTTTTCTCCCCCCAGGGACCCCAAGTTCCTGAAGCAGACCCTGCACCCCTGTACCCCCATAACTCCTGTACCCCCTTTTCTCCCCCCAGGGACCCCAAGTTCCTGGAGCACACCCTGTGACCCATTGTCACCCCATTTCTCCCTAGGGACCCCAAGTTCCTGGAGCGCACCCTGTGACCCACTGTCACCCCATTTCTCCCCCAGGGACCCCAAGTTCCTGGAGCGCACCCTGTGACCCATTGTCACCCCCTGTACCCCATTTTTCCCCCAGGGACCCCAAGTTCCTGGAGCACACCCTGTGACCCATTGTCACCCCCTTTTCCCCCAGGGACCCCAAGTTCCTGGAGCGCACCCTGCGCCTGGCGGGCACCCCTGTGACCCCCCATAACTCCTGTACCCCCTTTTCTCCCCAGGGACCCCAAGTTCCTGGAGCGGACCCTGCGCCTGGCGGGCACGCAGCCGCTGGAGGTGCTGGAGGCCGTGCAGCGCAGCCTGGTCAGCGACCGGCCCCGCGCCTGGCCCGACTGCGTGGCCTGGGCCTGCCGGCACTGGCACCGCCAGTACAGCAACAACATCCGCCAGCTGCTGCACAACTTCCCCCCGGGACAGGTGAGCATCGCCTCGTTAGCCTCGTTAATTACCTCGTTAGCACGGATTAATGATGCTATTAACCCCATTAGTTACCTTATTTACCCCCATTGCTTCATTTACCCCTGCCTTATTTACCCTGATATCAGCCAGCTGCTGCACAACTTCTCCCCGGGACAGGTGGGCACCTGATCATCGCCTCATTAGCCTCGTTAATTACCTCATTAGCATGGATTAGTGACGCTGTTAATCCCATTAGTTATCTTATTTAGCCCCATTACTTCATTTACTCCAATATCTTGCAGCTGTTGCACAACTTCCCCCCAGGAAAGGTGGAACTGCCTTAATTAATTTGTTAGTTTAATTAATTAACTTTGTTAGCCTAGATTAATTACCCCATTAACCCCATTAGTTATCTGTCCCACCCCCCCCCCACCCCCCGGGACAGGTGGGCACCTGATAATTACCTCATTAGCCTCGTTAATTACCTCGTTAGCCCGGATTAATTACGCTGTTAATTACATTACTTATCTTATTTACCCCCATTGCTTCATTTACCCCAAGCTCATTTACTCCAATATCTTGCAGCTGCTGCACAACTTCCCCCCAGGAAAGGTGGAACTGCCTTAATTAATTTGTTAATTTAATTAATTAGTTTGTTAATCTAGATTAATTACCCCATTAACCTCATTAGTTATCTCATTTACCCCAGTCAATTACCTCATTTACCCCAACAGCAACCACTGCTGCACATTCCCCCCAGGACAGGTGGGAGCGCCCTAATTAACTCATTAACCCGACTAATTACATTGTTAGCCCCAACTAATAACCACGCTAACCTCGTTAGTTCCCTCATTTACCCCAATATTTGCCAATTAATTACCTTGTTAACCCCGTTAATTACTTCATTTACCCCAACATCTACCAAGACAAGGGAGAACCCTTTGATTACCTCATTAACGTAATTAATCCATTCTTAACCTAAACCATTGGCTCATTAACTCCAATTAAAAGCTCATTAAGCTCAATTAATGACCTGATTAATTCTGATTTTTCAGAAAACGAACTCGGGGACCCTGTTCTGGTCGGGGCCCAAGCGCTGCCCCCACCCGCTCGTGTTCGACCCCGACAACGTGAGTGACGTCACCGGGGGGCGGGGACATCACCGGGGGGGCGGGGACATCACCTGGGGGGGGGAGGGGACATCACCGGGGGGGCGGGGACATCACCGGGGGGGGCGGGGACATCACCGGGGGGGGGCGGGGACATCACCTGGGGGGGGAGGGGACATCACCTGTGTCCCTCTGGGTGCCCCTCATGCCCTGTGGGTGCCACATCTGCCCTTCTGAGTGCCACCTGCCCCCTCTGGGTGCCACCTGTGCCCCTTTAGGTGCTCCCCATGCCCTGTGGGTGCCACCCGTGCCCCGCTGGGTGCCACCTCTGCCCTCTGGGTGCCACCTCTGCCCTCTGGGTGCTACCCCTGCCCCCTGGGTGCCACCCCTCACCTCTCTGGGTGCCTCCTGTGCCCCTGTGGGTGCCACCTGTGCTGCTCTGAGTGCCACCTGCCCCCCCCCTGCATGGCACCTGTGCCCCTTTGGGTGCCACCTGCATCCCTCTGAGTGCCACCTGCACCCCTCTGCATGCCCCCTGTACCCCCGTGGGTGCCACCTGTGCCCCTTTGGGTGTCCCCCATGCCCCGTGGGTATCCTCAGTGCCCCTCCGGATGCCACCCATGCCCCTCTGGGTGCCACCCGTGCCCCGTGGGTGTCTCCCATGCCCCTCTGGGTGCCCCCCGTGCCCCTCTGGGTGCCCCCCGTGCCCCGTGGGTGCCCCCCGTGCCCCTCTGGGTGCTCCCCATGCCCGTGGGTGTCCCCCGTGCCCCTCTGGATGCCACCCATGCCCCTCTGGGTGCCCCCCGTGCCCCATGGGTGTCCCCCGTGCCCCTCTGGGTGCCATGCCCCATGGGTGTCCCCTGTGCCCCTCTGGGTGCCCCCCGTGCCCCGTGGGTGCCACCCCGTGCCCTCTGGGTGCCCCCCGTGCCCCGTGGGTGCCCCCCGTGCCCCTCTGGGTGCTCCCCATGCCCCGTGGGTGCCCCCCGTGCCCCTCTGGGTGCCACCCCACGCCGTGTGTCCGCAGCCCCTGCACCTGGACTACGTGGTGGCGGCGGCGAACCTGTTTGCTCAGAGCTACGGCATCGCGGGCTCGCGGGACCGGGCGGCCGTGGCCGAGCTGCTGCGGCACGTGCGGGTGCCGCCCTTCGCGCCCAAGGCCGGCGTGCGCATCCACGTGTCCGACCAGGAGCTGCAGAGCGCCAGCGCCGCCCTGGGTATGGGATAGGGGCACTGGGGGGCACTGGGGGGTACTGGGAGAGGGACTGGGGGCACTGGGACAGGAGCTGCAGAGCGCCAGCGCCGCCCTGGGTACGGCACCGGGCACTGGGGGGCACTGGGGGGCATCGAGAGAGGGACTGGGGGCACTGGGGGGCATCGAGAGAGGGACTGGGGGAACTGGGGGCACTGGGGGCACTGGGGGGCATCGAGAGAGGGACTGGGGGCACTGGGGGGGTACTAGGAGAGGGACTGGGGGCACTGGGGGGTACTGGGAGAGGGACTGGGGGCACTGGGGGGCACTGGGGGGCACTGGGGGGTACTGGGGGGCATCGAGAGAGGGACTGGGGGCACTGGGGGGTACTGGGAGAGGGACTGGGGGCACTGGGACAGGAGCTGCAGAGCGCCAGCGCCGCCCTGGGTACGGCACCGGGGCACTGGGAGAGGGGCTGGGGGCACAGGGGGTACTGGGGGGCATTGAGAGAGGGGCTGGGGGCACTGGGGGATACTGGGGAGGAGCTGGGTGCACTGGGGGATACTGGGAGAGGAGCTGGGAGTACTGGGAGAACTGGTAGAGGAGCTGGGGGCACTGGGGGATACTGGGGGGCATCGAGAGAGGGACTGGGGGCACTGGGAGAGGGGCTGGGGGCACTGGGAGAACTGGGAGAGGGGCTGGAGGCACTGGGACAGGAGCTGCAGAGCGCCAGCGCTGTCCTGGGTACAGGATGGGGGGCACTGGGAGAGGGGCTGGGGGGCATCGAGAGAGGGACTGGCAGCACTGGGAGAGGGGCTGGGGGCACTGGAGGCACTGGAACGGGCTGGGGGCACTGCGAGAGGGGCTGGGGGGCACTGGGACAGGAGCTGCAGAGCGCCAGCGCTGTCCTGGGTACAGGATGGGGGGACTGGGGGCACTGGGGGGCACTGGGACAGGAGCTGGGGGCACTGGGAGAACTGGGAGAGGCGCTGGGGGCACGGAGGGAGCTGCCAATGCCACACTGGGGGGGTTTTGAATGCCACTTTGGGTGAGGGGCTGGGGCCGTCCCACAGGTGCCAAGGGATGTCAAGGGAGTCCCACAGGTGTCAGGGGGGTCCCACAGATGCCATGGGGGTGCCAGGGGGTGCGGGGGTCCCACGTGAGCCCCTCTCTCCCCACAGACGACGGGCGCCTGGAGGAGCTGAAGGCGTCGCTGCCCAGCCCCGAGGAGCTCCCGGGCTTCCGGATGTTCCCCATCGACTTCGAGAAGGTGGGTGCTGCCCCCTGGGTGCTGCCCCCCTGGGTGCTGCCCCCCACCCACCCACCCCTGGGTGCCCTCTGGGTGCCCTCACTCAGCCCTGGCTGTCCCCAGGACGATGACACCAATTTCCACATGGATTTCATTGTGGCCGCCTCCAACCTGCGGGCGGAGAACTACGACATCCCCCCGGCCGACCGGCACAAGGTGGGCACTGGGGAGGGACTGGGGGATACTGGGAGCACTGGGGGATACTGGGAGCACTGGGGAGGGACTGGGGGATACTGGGAGCACTGGGGGAGCACTGGGGGATACTGGGAGCATTGGGGAGGGACTGGGGGATACTGGGAGCACTGGGGAGGGACTTGGGGATACTGGGAGCACTGGGGAGGGACTGGGGGTATACTGGGAGCACTGGGGAGGGACTAGGGGGATACTGGGAACACTGGGGAGGGACTGGGGGATACTGGGAGCACTGGGGAGGGACTGGGGGATACTGGGGAGGGACTGGGGGATACTGGGAGCACTGGGGAGGGACTGGGGGATACTGGGGAGGGCAGCAGTGTTACTGCAGATGAGAGGTTGGGAGCACTGGGGGTACTGGGAGGCACTGGGAGTGTTGGGGGGCTGCTAACGTCACCCTGGTCAAAGGGTTGGAAACACTGGGAGGGCACTGGGAACACTGGGAGGGCACTGGGAACACTGGGGGGGGGCACTGGGAACACTGGGAGGGCACTGGGAACACTGGGGAGGGCACTGGGAACACTGGGGGGAGCACCGGGGGGCTGCTAATGCCACACTGGGTGAGGGTCTGGGGGAACCTATGGGGTTGTTGTGGGGTGTCAAGGGTGCTGTGGGGTTTTTATGGGTGCTGGGGGGGCGTTCTGGGGGTTATTACAGGGTGTTATGGGGTTATTATGGGTGCTGGGGGCGCTTTGGGGTATTCCAGGGGTTATTCTGGGGTGCTTTGGGGTTTTTATGGGTGCTTGGGGGTGCTTTGGGATATTCCAGTGCTTATTCTGGGCTGTGTGGGGCACACACAGAGCCCACACAGACCCCACAGTGTGGCCCTGGGGGTGCTGTGAGTCCCTCAGGCTGGTTTTTGGGGCCATCCCCCAAACATTAAAATCCCTTTAATTTTTTTTTTGTGTCTCCCCCCCAGAGCAAACTGATCGCAGGGAAGATCATCCCGGCCATCGCCACCACCACGGCGGCCGTGGTGGGCCTGGCGTGCCTGGAGCTCTTCAAGCTGGTGCAGGGGCACCGCCGGCTGAGCTCCTACAAAAACGCCTTCCTCAACCTGGCCCTGCCCTTCGTGGGCTTCTCCGAGCCCCTCGCCTGCCCCCGCAACAAGGTGGGCACTGCCAGGGCCGGGGGGCAACCCCACGGGGGGTTTGGGGCGGCTGGGGAGGCGGCCAGAGGGGGTTTGGGGTCACAGTGGGGCTGGAGGGTGTGGGATGGGGGGATTTGGGGTCACAGCGGGGCTGGGGGGTGTGGGATGGGGGGATTTGGGGTCACAGCGGGGCTGGGGGACAGCCAGAGGGGATTTGGGGTTGCAGTGGGGCTGGGGTCACTCCCAGCAGGGATTTGGGGTCACAGTGGGGCTGGAGTTCCCTTCCAGACGGGATTTGGGGTCACAGTGGGGCTGGGATCACTCCCAGCAGGGATTTGGGGTCACAGTGGGACTGGAGTTCCCTTCCAGACGGGATTTGGGGTCACAGTGGGGCTGGGATCACTCCCAGCAGGGATTTGGGGTCACAGTGGGGCTGGAGTTCCCTTCCAGACGAGATTTGGGGTCGCTGTGGGGCTGGGATCACTCCCAGCAGGGATTTGGGGTCACAGTGGGGCTGGGGGACAGCCGGAGGGAGTTTGGGGTCACTCCCATTGGGGATTTGGGGTCACTGTGGGGCTGGGGGTCACTCCCAGCAGAGATTTGGGGTCCCCCCCGCCCCGGCTCTGACCGTCCCCACCGTGTCCCCAGTACTACGAGGTGGAGTGGACGCTGTGGGACCGGTTCGAGGTGCAGGGGCTGCAGCCCGACGGGCAGGAGATGACCCTGCGCCAGTTCCTCGCCTACTTCAAGGTACTGGGAGCGACTGGGAGGGACTGGGAGGGGACAACTGAGGAACCCTGACCAAGAGGGCAGTGCTGGGAAACGGGGAAAGGTCAAGCCCCTGTGGTGGCCGATGTCCCCAAGGCCACAGGGTTCCTGTGGTGGCTCATGTCCCCAAGCCCTGCTGACCCCTGTGGTAGCCAATGTCCCCAAGGCCATGAGGTTCCCATGGGTGTCCCATGGTGACCAATGTCCCCAAGGCTGCAGGGTTCCCGTGGTGGCCGATGTCCCCAAGGCTGCAGGGTTCCCGTGGTGGCTGATGTCCCCAAGGCTGCAGGGTTCCTATGGTGGCCGATGTCCCCAAGGCTGCAGGGTTCCCATGGTGGCCGATGTCCCCGAGCCCCGCTGAGCCCTGTCCCCATGTCCCCACAGAAGGAGCACCGGCTGGAGATCACCATGCTGTCCCAGGGCGTGTCCATGCTCTACTCCTTCTTCATGCCGGCCGCCAAGCTGCGCGAGCGCCACGACCAACCGTAGGGACACTGGGGACACTGGGGACACTGGGGGACACTGGGGGCATGGGTGGGATCCAGGGCAGGGACAGGACAGCAGGGTTGGAGGAAGGGCTCAGCTCACGGCAGGGACACGTCCTGGGGACAAAACCACGGCCCTGTGGTGGGGGGACGTGTCCCAGGGCTGGGGACAGGGTGTGGCCGTGTCCCCTCGTGTGTGCCCTGGCACTCCCTGTGTCCCCTCCTGTCCCCAGAGGATGACCTTTGCCACGTGTCCCTGCCAGGTCACCCTCCTATGACAGAGACCGTGCCACATGCTCTGACACATCTCTGCCATGTCCCCCCAGAATCACCCATGCCATGTGTCCCTGCCATGTCCCCTGTCCCCACAGGCTGACAGACACCGTGCCCCACATCCCCACCGTGTCCCCTGTCCCTGAAGGATGACAGAGGCCATGTCCCCTGTCAATGTTCGTTATCCCTGCAGGATGACACAGACAGTACCCCCTGTCCCTGCCACGTCCCCCACATCCTGTGTCCCCCCAGGATGACCATGCCCCCTGTCCCTGCCATTCCCCAATGTCCCTTGTCCCTGCAGCATGACACAGACTGTACCCCGTCTCTGCCATGTCCCTTGTCCCTGCAGCATGACACAGACTGTACCCCTGTCCCTGCCACGTCCCCTCTGTCCCCGCAGGATGACAGAGGCCATGCCCCCTGTCCCTGCCATGTCCCCCCTGTCCCCACAGGATGACAGAGGCCATGCCCCCTGTCCCTGCCACGTCCCCCCTGTCCCCGCAGGATGACAGAGCCCCTACTCCGTGTCCTTGCCATGTCCCCCCTGTCCCCGCAGGATGACAGAGATCGTGACTCGGGTGTCCAAGAAGAAGCTGGGCCGCCACGTCAAGGCCCTGGTGTTCGAGCTGTGCTGCAACGACGACAGCGACGCCGACATCGAGGTGCCCTACGTGCGCTACACCATCCGCTAGGGGGCGCCCGGCCACGCCCCCTCCGCCCGGCCACGCCCCCCCGCACAGGCCACGCCCCCGTCACACCCCGCCCTCTCCCATAGTCGTTGTTGTGTCGGCCCCGCCCCCTGGGTGGGGGCGGGACCTGGGGGGCGGGGCGAGGGCCCCGCCCAATAAACATAGACCTTGGCAAAAGGGGGGCGTGTCTGAGTCACGTGGTGCTGGCACTGCCGGCAGGTGACAGCGGTGACAATTGACCCTATGGTGGCACTGCTGTGGCCAGTATGTGACAGCAGTGACAATTGACCCTATGGTGGCACTGGCAGGGCCGGCACGTGACAGCAGTGACAAATGAGCCCTTGGTGGCACTGGCATGGCCAGGACGTGACAGCAGTGACAAATAAGCCCACAATGCCACTGGCAGGGCCAGCATGTGACAGCAGTGACAAATGACCCTGCAGTGCCACCAGCATGGCCAGCATGTGACAGCAGTGACACACAAGCCCTTGGTGGCACCGGCATGGCCGGCATGTGACAGCAGTGACAAACGAGCCCTTGGGGGCACTGGCACGACCAGGGCGTGACAATGTTGACAAATGATCCTCTGGGGACATTGGCCATGGTGGCACTGGCACAGCTGGCACCAGACACCGGTGACAAATGACTCCGGGTGGCACGAGGGTGGCTTTATTGGGGGTGGGGACATGGAGGGACCCCCCTCGGTCACGTGCAGGGCTCGGTGTCACCTGCAAAGTCCTCAGTGTCACCTGGTGTCACCTCAGTGTCACCCGCAGGCCTTGGGGACTCGGTGTCACCCAGAGGCGGGTGCTGCTGTCCTCAGTGTCACCGGTGTCACCTGCGAAGGGTCAGCACAGCCCTGAGTCACCTGCGTCCCCAGGGCTCACAGTGTCACCTGTGCTCCCGTGCGTCACCTGCGGACGTGTCCTCGTGTCACGCAGTCACCGAGGTCGCTGTGTCACCCTCGGTGTCCTTGCTGTCCCCAGGGGTTCTGCTGGAGCTCTGGCTGTCCCCGCTGTCCCCGTCCAGGTGACCTTTCTGCCGCAGGAGCTGCCGGTACCGGGCGGCCGCAGCCTCCATGGTGGCCTGGAGCTCGGCCACCTCCACGGCCAGTGTCACCCCTGGGGACAGGGGGACACCGGGGGGACCCAGGAGGTCACGGGGGGGCCACGGCCTTCAGGCCCTCCCCAGTTTTGGGGACACCCCGGATTTGGGGCGTTCCCCCCGTTCTTGGTTTGGGGACCTTTCTTCCCCCCATCCTCTGGGTTTGGGGACCTTTGCTGTGGTTTTTGGGGACACCTCAGTCCCCCCCCCAGTCCCTCCCAGTTCCCCCCAGTTCCCCCCAGTCCTCACCCTTCTGGAAGCTTCCCTGGGCCTGCCGCAGACTGGGGGGCACCAGGACCCCAAACCAGCCCAGGGGGTCTGGGGGGGCCCGGTTGGGGGTCCCCCCTTTTTCAGGGGCTCCTCGGCGCTGCCGCAGCCCTGGGGGAGAGAGAAGGGTCAGAGACCCCCCCCAAAACAACTGAGGGACGCCCCAGCACCCACAGAACCCCCCCAGCACCCCAAATTCTCCCCCAGTTCCTCCCCTGCACCCCCCAGCACCCATGGGTGACATCCCCAGAGCCCCCAGTCTGTCCCCAACACCCACAGGACCCCCCTAGGGACCACCCAACCCCCTCCTCACCGTCACCCCCCCCCTGCTGGGGGTTGGGGTCCTCGGGGTCCCCCCCTGTTCCAGGCACCTCCTCAAAGTGGGGGCGTCCCTCTGGGTCCTGCCTGGGGGTGACACAGTGGGGACAGTGTCACCACGGTGCTTTGGTGTCACTTGGCCACCACAGGGACGTCCCAGCACCCCCCAGTCACCCCCACACCGGGGACATCAGCGTCACCCTTTTGTCACCTCTCCAAACTGGGGACACCCATTTCTGTTCCCCCCAGTGTGTCCCCAATGTCCTCATGTCCCCCCCAGTGCCCCTGCCACCCCCCTCAGTGTGTTCCCAATATTCTCATGTCCCTCTCTGTGTCCCTGTCACCCCCCTCAGTGTGTACCCAATGTCCCAGTGTCCCCCCCAGTGCCCCTGTCACCCCCCTCAGTGTGTTCCCAATATTCTCATGTCCCTCTCTGTGTCCCTGCCACCCCCCTCAGTGTGTCTCCAATGTCCCAGTGTCCCCCCCAGTGCCCCTGTCACACCCTCAGTGTGTCCCCAATGTCCCAGTGTCCCCCCAGTGCCCCTGTCACCCCCCTCAGTGTGTCCCCAATGTCCCAGTGTCCCCCCCAGTGCCCCTGTCACACCCTCAGTGTGTCCCCAATGTCTCAGTGTCCCCCCCCGGTGCCCCTGTCACCCCCCTCAGTGTGTTCCCAATATTCTCATGTCCCTCTCTGTGTCCCTGCCACCCCCCTCAGTGTGTCCCCAATGTCCCAGTGTCCCCCCAGTGCCCCTTTCACACCCCCATTGTGTCCCCAATGTCTCAGTGTCCCCCCCAGTGCCCCTGCCACCCCCCTCAGTGTGTCCCCAATGTCCCAGTGTCCCCCCAGTGCCCCTTTCACACCCCCATTGTGTCCCCAATGTCCCAGTGTCCCCCCCACTGTTCCTGCCACACCCCCAGTGTGTCCCCAATGTCCCCCGCAGTGTCCCTGTCCCCCACCTGTGGCACACACGGACTCGGGGCACCATGGTGGCCCCGTACTGCAGGGACGAGACGCGGTGACATCCCAGGGAGTAACGGGCCTGAGCCAGGGACAGCCACCCCTGTGGGGACATTGGGGACACTGGGGACGCAGCACGGGGACAGCCACCCCAAGGGGACACTGGGGACACAGCATGGGGACAGCCACCCCTACACAGACACAGAGGGACATTAAAGGGACAGAGGGACAGCCAGCTCTAGGCACACAGGGACATGGCCTTAGGGGCACTCACTTGTAAGGACACAGGGGACGCTGTGGTGTGTCCCTTTGTGTCCCCACAGTGGGTGACACGTCCCCCCCTATGTCCCAGGATGGGTGGTGTGTCCTCAGCCACATCCCCACAGCAGGGAACTGTCCCCAGCTGTGTCCCCATGGGGTTGGCACATCCCTGTAGCAGGTGACACGTGCCACGTGTGTCCCTGTGGCAGGTGGCACCTCCTCACAGGTGTCCCCACGAGGGGTGCCGTGTCCCCGTTGTGTCCCCGCTGTGTCCCCTCCGTGTCACCACTGTCCCCGTGTCCCCTCACCTGCCGCAGGTGCTGCTCCAGCTGCTCCCGCCGCTGCTGCAGCAGCTCCAGCGCCTCCATCACCTCCAGCGCGGCCGCGTCCAGGGACAGCGACAGCGACCCTGCGGAGGGGGGACACGGCTCAGGACCCCAAACAACACCCGGGGGGACCCCAGGGGCTGCCCCAGACCCACCAAAACCGCCCCCGACCAGGGACCGGCCCGGTGTCCCCACAGTGTCACCCGTGTCCCCACAGTGTCACCCGTGTCCCCGGGGACCCCCCCAGGCCCTCAGAGATCCCATTAAAACACCCCTGGGCCCCCGGAAACCCGCTCAAAAAACCCTCGGGATCTTGAAGACACCCAAAACGCTCCCGGTCTCCTGGAGACCCCCAAAATCCCCCCGAGACCCCTCCCCGAGCATCCCCGGGACTCCCAGAGACCCCCGGAGCCCCCGGCCCTCCCTCACCGTCCATCTCCGCCCTCAACGCGACCTCAGGCCCGGCCCCGCCTCGTCCAATCGCAGCCCGCCCCGGCACCTCTCGACCAATCAGCGCGAGTCGCAGCCCGGAGGGCGGGGCCTGCATGAGGGCCGGCAGCTGAGCGGGGTGACGCCGACTCTGCCGCCATCTTGAGTGAGGGCGCAGCGGTTCCTCCCCTTTCCGGCAGCACCGCGCGCTCCCATTGGTCCGTCGGCGCTCGGCCAATAGGAGGCTGCGATGCTGGGAGGTGCCGGCGTGTGAGGAGCAGCGCGGAGCGGAGCGACCGCGACCATGGTGAGGGGGCCGGGGTTGGGTCGGTGGTCCCGTGTCCCCGTCGTGTCCCCCGTGTCCCTCTCGTGTCCCCAATCCCTCCATGACGCTTCCAACCTCCCCTCCGTGTCCCCCATCCTCTCATTTCCATGCCCCCCTCAGCGAGCCCTCCCCCCTGCCCCGTGTCCCCGTATCCCCCCTCACGCGTCCCTCACTCTGTGTCCGCTGTCCCCTGATGTCCCTCGATGTCAGCGATGTCCCTGCTGTCCCCCATCCCTCGATGCCGCCCCCTCAGCGCCCCCCATCCTCTCCTTCCTCCATATCCCCCACACCGGGCTCTTCCCCGCATCCTCCCGTGTGTCACGGCCGGTGTCACCCGTGTGTGGTGTCACCCGTGCGTGGTGTCACCCGTGTGTGTCCCCGTGTCGCAGCTGCGTCGCCAGGCCCGGGAGCGCCGGGAGTACCTGCAGCGCCGGGCCAAGGAGCAGCAGCAGCAGCGGCAGCGGGAGCGCAGGGAGAGCCTGAAGCGGGCGCTGGACGGTACCGGAGCACGGCGAGGGGCGAGAGAGGGGCTGGGAGGGGGAAAAAGGGCAGCCAGAGGGGTGAAGAGGGGTCGGGAGGAATTCTGGGGGGTTTGGGAAGAGTTAAAGGGTGTCATAAGAGATCCCGGCTGTGTGAAAAGGGGTTTGGGGGCGGCAAAGAGGATTTGAGGAGAGTTTGGGGGGATAGACAGGAGTTTAAAGGGGTTGGGGGATGTTTGGGGGTGTTGAAGGGATCAGATGGGGGTGCTGCGGGCCCCAGGGGGTTATTTGGGGCTGGGGTATTGGATTGGGGAGGGTTGGGGGTCCTGTCTGAGCCCCCCCCCGTTTCTCTCCTCGCCCCCCAGAGAATCGGCTGCTGCCCACGGAGCTGCGGCACGAGGCGCTGGCCCTGCAGAAGGAGCTCGAGTTCGACTTCCAGGCACCGGGGGGTGAGAGGGACCCCCCGAATTGGCGGAGAGGGACCCCCAAAGGAGGGGAAAGGAACCCCCAAATCAGGGGGAGAAGGGGGGAGAGGGACCCTCAAATTGGGGAAAGGGAAGGGTGGGAAGAGAGACCCCCAAATCAGGGTAGAGGGACCCCCAAATCAGGGGAGAGGGAGCCCAAAAATCAGAGGAAGACAGAGGGGAGAGTGACCCCCCCAAAGGAGGGGAAAGGAACCCCCAAATCAGGGGAGGGAGGGGGGAGAGGGACCCCCAAATTGTGGGGGAGGAAGGGTGAGAAGAGAGACCCCCAAATCAGGGTAGAAGAACCCCCAAATGGGGAAAAGGTGGGGAGAGGGACCCCCAAATTGGAGGAGATTGGAGCTTCCAAACCCAGGGCTGGGGGAGGCAGGCAAGACCCTTGAATGAGCTGGACCCCAAAATGGGGAGAGGGGAATCCAGGGAGGCAGCACCAAAAAAACACCTTAAAAAAGAGACTGGCTTCATTTTTAGTAGTTTCTCAAATTCTATGTGGGTTTTTTAAATTCCCCAGATGAGATTAAATTGACCCCAAAATGAGTGTGGGGTTGCACTAACACCCACAGTCTGGGCTGCACCCCAAATTTGGGTTCTTGTTCTCCCCACAATGAGCTGTGAATCCCCCAAAAATGGGAGTTAAACCCCCAAAATGGGAGTTAAACCCCTAAAATGGGGATTAAGCCCCCAAAATAGGAATAAATCCCCAAAATAGAAATTAAACCCCCAAAATCCCCCCCAGAACTGTCACTGGATTGACCCCAATGCCCCAGGGATGGGTGTGGCTGCAGTGGGCGGGGCTGGGGATGCAGGGGGCGTGGCCTGACAAAGCCCCGCCCCCAGAGACAGGTGACAGCCAGGATGACGAGTACAGGTGGGCGGGGCTGGAGCCCCCCAAGGTGATGGTGACGACGTCACGTGACCCCAGCGCCCGCCTGCGGCTCTTTGCCAAGGTGGGCGTGGCCATGGTTGGGTGTGGCCATGGTTGGGCGTGGCCATGGTTGGGTGTGGTCTGGGGTGGGCGTGGCCTTTGTTGGGTGTGGCCTGGGGTGGGTGTGGTCTGGGTGGGTGTGGCTAAAGGTGGGTGTGGCCAAACCTTTGCACCTTGACCCCACCCCCGTGTGGCTGCTCCCAGGGGGTGTGGCCTCAATAAGGGGTGAGGCTTAGGGGTGGGTGTGGTTGGGGGTGGGAGGGGCTTGTTTGGCTCCACCCCTTGGGGGCTGAGTCAATGCTGGGCAGTAAAACCCATAGGAGTGGGAGGAGTCTTTGTGGGTGTGGCCTGAAAGTGGGCGTGGCTCATAGTGACCCTAAAAAAGGGGGTGGGGTGTAGACAGGGGTGGGTGTGGCATTGTCACCCCGCGCTGGGGGACACAGGGGGACACAAACTCAGGGACGTGAAGGGGGTGATTTGGGGGACACAGGGGTGTGGTTTGGGGGACATGACAGGTGACATGGGGAACACAGGAGAGGTGATTTGGGGGACACACGGGGTGTGGTTTGGGAACACTAAATGGTGATTTTGGGGACACTGGGGGTGATTTAGGGGACACTAAATGGTGATTTGGGGGACACAAGGGGGGTGATTTAGGGGACACTAAATGGTGATTCGGGGGACACAGTGGGAGGTGATTGGGGGACACTAAATTGATTGGGGAGGTGATTTGGGGGACAAGGGGGGTGATTTTGGGGACACTCGGGTGTGATTTGGGGGACACAAGGGGGATCATTTGGGGGACACGGTGGGGGTGATTTGGGGGACACAAGGGGGGTGATTTTGGGGACACTAAATGGTGACTTTGGGGACACTCGGGTGTGATTTGGGGGACACAAGGGGGTGATTTGTGGGACAGAAGGGGGATCATTTGGGGGACATGGAGGTGATTTGGGGGACACGGGGGAGGTGATTTTGGGGACACTCGGGTGTGATTTGTGGGACACAAGGGGGATCATTTGGGGGACATGGAGGTGATTTGGGGGACACGGTGGGGGTGATTTTGGGGACACAAAATGGTGATTTTGGGGACACTCGGGTGTGATTTGGGGGACACAAGGGGGATAATTTGGGGGACACAGGGAGGTGATTTGGGGACACAAGGGGGATAATTTGGGGGACACAGGGAGGTGATTTGGGGGACACAAGGGGGGTCATTTGGGGGACACAGGGGAGGTGATTTGGGGGACACAAGGGGGGTCATTTGGGGGACATGGAGGTGATTTGGAGGACACGGGGGAGGTGATTTTGGGGACACTAAATGGTGATTTGGGGGACATGGGGGAGGTGATTTTGGGGACACAAAGGGGGATGATTCGGGGGACCTGGTGACACTGCAGTGGCCCAAGTCGGGGCACGCCGTGTGAAGGGGTGACACAACCAGGGCGTGGCAGGGCTGTCCCTGAGCCCTCCCCGTGTCCCCGTGTCCCCGTCCCCAGGAGCTGTGCCTGCTGCTGCCCGGGGCTCGCCGCATGAACCGGGGCCGTGCCGAGCTGGGCGCGCTGGTGGGCGCGTGCCGGGCCGCGGGCGTCACCGACCTGCTGGTGCTGCACGAGACCCGCGGGCGGGCCCGGTCAGTGCCAAACCGGGGGCTGGGGGCACCTTCGGGGGTCTCTGCTGGGAGGGGAGGGGCTGGGGGGCTGCCCTGGGAAGGCTGAGGTAGGACAGAGATAGGGAAAGTTAATTAATTAATTAATACAGTGGGGATTTATTAAAAGGATATTCTCAGCGGAGCCGCCTTGGGCAGCACAAGAGCTCAGCCAGGGCTGCGCCCAAGGTGGACCCAAATGGTCACAAAATGTACCTGAGGTGAACCCAAATGGTCACAAAATGGACCCAAATGGTCACAAAATGTACCTGAGGTGGACCCAAATGGTCACAAAATGAACCCAAGGTGGACCCAAATGGTCACAAAATGAATCCAAGGTGGACCCAAATGGTCACAGAATGAACCCAAGGTGAACTCAAATGGTCGCAAAATGGTCAATTTGTGACCATGGACCCACCCTCTGGTTTCAGGGTTTCTCACTTGTATAAGTTCTGCCCCATTTGCATATTGGAGTTAATTGTCCAATTATAGTTTTAAGTTATGGAGTTTTAATTGTCCAATTATAGTTTTAAGTTACGGAGTTCCATTTTTCTTGTTTTTCTCTTTTCAATCCAAATTGTTTTATGTTCTTGGGCCTGAGGTTTGGACCGTTTTATATATTTGGACCATTTAGAGAAGGAATTGTTTTATCTCCTAGTCTGTGCA
The DNA here is from genome assembly GCA_039654755.1 of Calcarius lapponicus. NCBI lineage: Eukaryota > Metazoa > Chordata > Aves > Passeriformes > Fringillidae > Calcarius > Calcarius lapponicus. Next base: position 57,166 of record JBBFKN010000225.1, read on the forward strand.
GAGAGCTCACCAACATTTAACACGAAGCTCAGACCCGCACACTAAAGCAGCACAGACTCTGAAAATGATAAAAAAAGGAACAAGGGGAATGGGTGGGGCTAATCCCGAGGGGTGTGGCCTGTTTGTGGGTGTGGCCTGTTTGTGGGTGTGTCCTGATCAAGCCCCACCCCCCCAGACGGGCTGACGGTGTCGCACCTGCCCCACGGCCCCACCGCCCACTTCACGCTGAGCGGGGCCGTGCTGCGCCAGGAGGTCGGGGGGCTCGGGGGGGCCCCGCTGGCCGCCCCCCACCTGCTGCTGCTGCGCCTGGACTCCAGCCTGGGGAAAAGGGTGAGGCTGGGGGGACACTGGGGACAATGGGGACAATGAGGGGGACACTGGGGGGGACACTGGGGACAATGAGGGGGAACAATGGGGGGGACACTGGGGACAATGGGGGGGACAATGGGGACAGTGAGGGGGGACAATGGGGGGGGGACAATGAGGGGGGACAATGGGGGGACACTGGGGATAATGAGGGGGGGACACTGGGGACAATGGGGGGGGCATGGGGACAATGAGGGGGGGACACTGGGGACAATGGGGTGGACATTGGGGACAGTGGGGGGGACACTGGGGACAATGAGGGGGACAATGGGGACAATGAGGGGGGACAATGAGGGGGGGACAATAAGGGGGGACACTGGGGACAATGGGGGGGACAATGAGGGGGGACACTGGGGACAATGGGGGGGGGACACTGGGGGGGACATTGACATTGGGGACAATGAGGGGGGGACACTGGGGACAATGAGGGGGGACACTGGGGACAATGGGACACTGGGGACAATGAGGGGGGACACTGGGGACAATGGGGGGGACACTTGGGACAATGGGGACAATGAGGGGGGACACTGGGGACAATGGGGGAGACACTAGGGACACACACCTGGGGGGATGTGAGTGGAAATGGGGACACTGGGGGAGGAACACGGGGGGTCCCAGGGGTGGGGTGACCCCATCCCTGTCCCCCCCCCAGGTTGGGACCATCCTGAAGCACCTGTTCCCCGTTCCCCGTCCCGACAGCCGCCGCGTGGTGACTTTCGCCAACGAGGATGACGTCATTTTAGTGCGGTGGGTGACACGTGGGGACGCAGGGACACGGACAGACCCCCCCCAAACCCCCAAACCTCTCTGACCCCCCCTCCTCCCCACAGCAACCACGTGTACCGGCGCCGCGGGCGGACGGTGGAGCTGGAGGAGGTGGGACCCCGCTTCCAGCTGAGGCGTGAGTGTCCCCCCGCTGTCCCCAACAGCCCTAAAATGTCCCCAAATGTCCCAACAAGCCCTCCCCGTGTCTCCCCCAGCCTACCTGATCCGCCTGGGCACCCTGGAGCAGGGGGACGCGGCCGACGTGGAGTGGCGCTGGCACCCGTACACGGCCACGGCCCCCAAGCGCCGCCTGCTCAGCGCCACCTGAGCCCCCCCAGGACCCCCCCGAGCACCCGGAGACCCCCCCGGGTGGGCTCTACCCGCACACCTGAGACCACCTCGGCAGCTGAGACCCCTCTGGACTGGCCCAGGGTTTCTCACAATCGGTTTTTATTTGTGATAATAAATCATTTTTGTCTATGTCGGCTTCTGTAAGGATCAGCCGGGTTCTGCTGCAGCCCCTCCTCTGTGGGGGGGGGCCCAAGGATCCGGACCCCCCCTCACACCCGGGACCATTCGGCCGGGGGGTCCCGCGGGCCCTTGGGCTTCCCGATGCGGAAATTAAACCCTGAGGGGAGGAGTGGGGGTCGGTGAGGGGGGGCTGGACGTTGGTGTCTCCCCCTGAACCCCCCCAAACCCCTCCCAGACACCGAGACCCCCCCTCGGAACCCCCCCATGCTCACCCAGGCAGGGTCCGCTGCCGGTGTCCGCAGGGGGGGGTCACGACCTCGTAGGCGCCATCTGAGGGTCTGGGGGAGCCTGGGGAGGGGACCAAGGTCAGAGTTCTCCATCCTGGGGACCCCCCAAAGCGCCCCGACCCCCCCCCCCACTCACCGGCCGGGCTGGGGGAGGGGCGGCGCACGGGGCTGCCCGGCAGCGAGCACGTGCCCGAGGGGGCGGAGTCTCGTCCGAAGGGGGCGTGGTCTCTTTCCAAAGGGGAGGGGCCTCTCCCCGCGGCCCCGCCCCCTCGGCGGGGCTTGTTGACCACAGCGTAGGTGACATCCATGGCGGGGGGCGCGGGGGGCTCGGCCGGCACCGAAACGCTCCTGGAGAGGGGGGCAGAGGAGGGAGGGGACACCTGTCGGGGTCACCTGTCCCCGCTGCCCGGCTCACCTGTCCCCGCTGCCAGCACTCACCTGAGCAGCGCGGGCCGCAGAGCCCGGCGGGCGACGGCGTCCTGGTACAGGGGGGGCTGGGGAGGCAAGGGGGGTAGGGGGGGGGGGTCACCTGCGGCACCCCCCAAACGCGGCCGGCCGGATCTCCCGCGTCCCCCCAACCTCTCGGGGCTCCCCGAGCTCTCGGGGTCCCCCTCGACCGTCCGGGTCCCTTCTTTCACTTCCCCTTTCCGGGGGCAGGAAGTGCCGCGGCCGCCCTCGGGCCCCCACCCCGCCCCGGATGCTCGCGGCCCCCCAGGCTCCCCCCCAGCAGCGGGGTCCCCCCTCTCTCACCTGCACCCCGCGGGCCAGGCTGAGGTGGCCGGGGGGCGGTGGCGGTGCCATGGGGGGTCCCGGGGCGGGGGGCGGCCTCAGGTGTGTGGGGCACGGAGGGGACCTGGGGGGTTTTCAGTGCCCCCCGGGCCCCGCCCCCGGCTGGAGCCCCGCCCCCCTGGGCTGGAGCCTAAAGCTGCCCCGGGAATTCCCTGTGGGGCTTCGGGGGGGGCTCCTGGGGGACCCCATGGACACTGCAGGGGCTCTTTAGGGGCTTCTTGGGGTCCCTATAGACGCTGCAGGGGCTGTTTAGGGGCACTTTGGGGCTTCTTGGGGTCCCTATTGCCCCTGCAGCGAGTCTGGGGGGGCTCTATAGACCCTCCAGAGCCTCTGTAGAGATTTTGGGTGTCTTTATGGACCCTACAGTCCCTGCATGGGTCCCCTAAAGCTCTTCAGGGGTGCCTATGGAGTTTTTGGGGTGTCCTAGAGCTCTTCGGGTGTGCCCGTGGAGTTTTTGGGGTTCCCTGGAGCTGCCCCCGGTGTTTCTGGGGCTCCTGGGCTCCCCCGGGAGGCGCTGAAGGCGCGATGGGGCCGTGCCGGGGGGGGCCCACAGGGGTACCCCAGACATTGAGGGGTCCCCTATGGCCCTGGGGGGCGGGGCCAGGCGCCTATAGCCGCTATAGGGATCGCTCTGGCCCCGCCCCTCGTCATGGGGCTGCGTCCCGGCCCCGCCCCCGTGTGACGTCACGGGGAGTCATGAGGGAAGGGGGGTGGAGCGGGAGAACCCGCCAAAATAGGCGTCACTCTCTAGGCCCCGCCCAGCGTCCGCTGATTGGTCGGCTCGATGAAGCCCCGCCCCCTTCCTCCGCGCCGCGCGGGGATTGGTGAATGCGGCGGCGCGGTGACGTCACGGGGCGCGCGGCGCGGCGGCCCCGGAAGCGGCGGTGGCGGCGGGAGCGGGGAGCGCGGCCGGTGAGCGCGCGCGGGGCGGGGACAGCGCGGGGGCGGGGCCAGCGGGGGGCGGGCACGGCTTGGGGGCGGGGCCTGAGCGGGGGGCGGGGGCCGAGTGGGGAGGGGGCGGCTCGGGGGCGATCTCGCCGGAGGGCGGGGCTTTGTGAGGGGGCGGGGGGGCTCCGGGGCTCCTGGGGCGGGGCTAACGTTCTCTGGGGCGGGGCTAACGCTGCTGTGGGCGTGGCTTCACTTTAGGGGCGTGGTCATGGGAGTCACGTGCGGGGAGTTCCGGAGTTAGTCTGTGGGGGGCGTGGCTTGCTGTCAGTGGGCGTGGCCTATGCGAAGACCACCAGGACTGGAACATACTGGGTGGGGCTGGAGGTGTGGCCACAAGGTGTGGAGAAGGGGTGGGGTGTGGTCTGTGGAGCCACGCCCCCGGTGACCCCCACCCCACCTCCCCCACAGGTGCCCAGGAGCCCTGACCCCACCCTTGGTGTGGGCAGGGTGGGGCTGGGCGGGGCCTTCCAGGTGTGCAGGCACCGCCCCGGCGCCCCCTGCTGGTCACAGGTGAGGTAGAGATGGAGCCAGCGAGGACAGTGGACACGGCGTCCCCGAGCTGTCACCACAGCGGGGACGATGAGGAGGAAGATGTGACAGCAGCGGCAGCCATGACATCATCCGTGGGTCACCCTGCTGGGAATGAGGAGGAGGACAAGGAGGTGGCAGCAGTGGTGACAGCCACAGGGTCCCTGGGGTGCCACCCCAGTGAGGAGAGAAGGAGGAGGTGGCAGTGGCCATGACATCCCAAGGTGGGGATGAGGATGTGGTGGCAGCAGCGACAGCAGAAGCAGCCATAACGTCCCAGGGCTGTCATCCCAGTGAGGAGGAGGCGGTGACCACAGCAGGGACATCCCTGGGGTGTCCCCAACTTGGGGATGAGGAGGTGACAACAGCAGGGACAGCAGCAGTGACATCCCTGGGCATTCAACCCAGTGAGGAGGAGATGACCATGGCAGCAACGTCCCCAGCATGTCCTCCTGTAGCGGATAAAGAGGAGGTGACAGCAGCGGTGACACCCCCAGTGTGTAACCCTGGTGAGGAAGAGGAGGAGGTGACAGCAGTGGTGACATCCCCAGTGTGTAACCCCGGTGAGGAAGAGGAGGAGGTGACGGCAGCGGTGACATCCCCAGTGTGTAACCCCGGTGAGGAAGAGGAGGAGGTGACGGCAGCGGTGACATCCCCAGTGTGTAACCCCAGTGAGGAAGAGGAGGAGGTGACAGCAGCAGTGACATCCCCAGTGTGTAACCCCGGTGAGGAAGAGGAGGAGGTGACAGCAGCAGTGACATCCCCAGTGTGTAACCCCGGTGAGGAAGAGGAGGAGGTGACGGCAGCGGTGACGGCGGCAGCGGCCACGTCGGCCCCGGGGCGGGCGGCGCGGCGCGGACGAGGACGTGGCGGCCGCGGGCTGGCGGGCGCGGCGCAAACACGTGTTCGTGCTCAGCGAGGCGGGGAAGCCGATCTACTCCCGGCACGGCAACGAGGAGGCGCTGGCGGCCACCATGGGCGTCATGATGGCCCTCGTGTCCTTCATCCAGAGCGGCGGCAACGCCATCCGGGCCATCTGCTCCGGTACGGGGCCAGCGGGGGGGGTGGACGTGGAACACCCAAATTTACACGGACACACCTGTGGGTAACCCCCAAACCTGCAGAGCCCCATGTCCCCAGGTAGTCCTGAAACAGCCCCCACAGGTACAGCCATCCCTGCTCCAAACAGCCCCCTCCAAACACAACATCCCAGCCCCAAAACCAGCTCCCCCAGGTACAGCTGAATCTACCAAATCAGCCTGCCCAGGTACAACCAGGCCCCCTTAAACCCCTTCCTGGGTCCTGCCACACCTCTAAAAACCTACCTTGCTACAGCCACTCTCTAAAAACAGCACACCCCCCTCTAAAATGACACCTGTCCAGGTACGACTGGCTACCCCCAAACCCTCCGTGTCGCCCCGCCCGGTGTGACCGCCGTGTCCCCTCTCTCCCCCGCAGAGGACCGCACGCTGGTGTTCGAGCAGCGGGGGCCCGCTGCTGCTGGTGTCGGTGTCCCGCACACGGCAGTCGGCGGCGCAGCTGCGGCGGGAGCTGGCCTTCGTGCACGAGCAGATCCTGTCGCTGCTGACCCGCGGGGGCATCGCCCGAGTCTTCGCCCGACGCCGCGGCTTCGACCTGCGCCGGCTGCTGGCGGGCGCCGAGGCCGTGCTGGACCGGCTGCTCTGCGGGGGCCGCGGCCGACGGGCGGCTGCTGCTGGGGGCCGCTCGCTGCCTGCCCCTGCCCGGGGGGCTCCGCCGCGCCGTCTCCGGAGCCCTGCGCCGCGCCGCCGCCGCCGCCCGCCCCGCGCCCGCCCTGGCCGTGCTGGCGGCCCGGGGCCGGCTGGTGACGGCGGCGCGGCAGCGGGCGCTGGCCGAGGGCGGGCGGCTCTGCGCCAGCGACCTGCACCTGCTGCTCAACCTGCTGGGCGGCGGGGCGGGCGCGGGGGGCGGGCGAGGTGTGGACCCCCGTGTGCTTGCCCCGCTTCAACCCCGACGGGTATTTCTACGCGTACGCGGCGCGGCTGGGCGAGGAGGAGGAGGAGGGTGTGACGTTGATCCTGCTGTCCACGGAGCGGGGAGGGGTTCTACGCGGCGGCCGCGTGCAGGAGGCAGCTGGAGGACACGCTGCGGGCGCAGGGCTGGCTGGCCGAGCTGGCGGCGGCCGTGCGAGGGGGAGCGGGGTACGGCCCGTCCCGCGCCGGCGCCCCCGAGCTCCGGCACTTCCTCTACAAACCCTTGGAGGGGCCGGAGGAGATGCAGCAGCTGCCGCAGTTCACCAGGTGTGCGGATGGGGGGACACGCCAGAATTGGGGGGGTGGGAGCGTTCCTGACCTTCTCGTGTCGCCCCTCCCTCACTGGCCGCAGCCCCGAGCTGGAGGAGCCCAGCGAGGAGGAGGGAATGGAGGGGACACCCCAGAATTGGGGGGGGGGGGGAGTGTTCCTGACCTTCACCTGACGCTCGTGTCCCCCCTCCCTCACTGGCCGCAGCCCCGAGCTGGAGGAGCCCTACACCAGCGAGGAGGAGCAGCACCGGCTCTTCGACCTGTACCACTACCTGCACAGCCGAGTGCACAGCCCGCACCGGCCCCTGCGCCTGCTCTACCACGTGGCTGAGAAGGAAACGCTGCTGGCCTGGGTGAGCCGCGGGGAAGGAGCACTCAGCAGGGCCTGGAAGCAGCACCACCTGTTTGTGCTGTCGTGAGAAGATTCCAGAGTTTGTGGGGATGCTCGGTGTCCATGCTGTCAGTAGATCCCACAGTTAATGGGATGTGGTGTCATCAGTAGGTCCCACAGTTAAAAGGATGCTCACTGGAGGTGCTGTCAGTGGATCGCACAGTTAACAGGATTTTCACTGGCAATGCCATCAGTAGATCCCACAGTTAACAAGCATGGGTTCCCACAGGTGACCAGCAAGTTCGAGCTGTACAGCTGCTTCAGCCCGCTGGTGACGAAGGCGGGCGCCATCGCCGTGCTGACCAAGCTGCTGCGCTGGCTCAAGAAGGAGGAGGACTGGCTGTTCATCCGCTACCCGGCACCGTTCTGCGCCGCGCCCCGCGCGCCCCGAGGGGCCCGAGCCTGAGGGCTGACAATAAACACTGAGAGCCCAGGGAGAGTCCTGAGTCTGGGGGGACAGGGGGGACAGGGGACACGGCCTGAGGGGTGAGGGGACATCCTGAGGGGTGAGGGGACAGGGGGACACGGCCTGAGGGGTGAGGGGACATCCTGAGGGGTGAGGGGACGGGGGGGACATGGCCTGAGGGGTGAGGGGACATCCTGAGGGGTGAGGGGACGGGGGGACACGGCCTGAGGGGTGAGGGGACATCCTGAGGGGTGAGGGGACAGGGGGACACGGCCTGAGGGGTGAGGGAATGGCAAGGACACGGCCTGAGGGGTGAGGGGACATGGCCTGAGGAGTGAGGGGACAAGGGGAAATCCTGAGGGGTAAGGGGATGCGGGGACACGGCCTGAGGGATGAGGGGACAGGGAGACACATCCTGAGGGGTGAGGGGATGAGGGGACACAGCCTGAGGGGTGAGGGAACATCCTGAGGGGTGAAGGGACAGGGGGACATGGCCTGAGGGGTGAGGGGACAGGGAGACACATCCTGAGGGGGTGAGGGGACATGGCCTAAGAGGTGAGGGGATGAAGGAAGGGGGAAGAGGAGATAAGAACAGCGACAGAGAAAGGGGAAAAGGGAACCAAAAAAGAGAGGAATGCGGGAGAGAAAATGGGGAGAAAACCTGAAAAGAACGGTGGGTAAGAGCAGATAGAAAAGAGGGGAAATGGGACAGAAGAGAGAGGGGTGAGGGGGAAGAAAGCAGTGGGAAAATGTGACAGGAAAGGCTGGAAAAGGTGACAAGAAATGGAGGACAAAATAGACAGGAAAGAGAGCAGAAAAGAGGGAAGATTATATGCTGGAAGAAGTGACAGATTGGGGGTGAAAAGGGGACAGAAAATTACATCAGGAAGGGACAGAAACAGCTGGAAAAGGGGACAAAAGTTAGGGCAAAGAGTGGATGGAAAATGGTGGGAAGATGTGAGGGGGAAAGGTGGAAAAATGTAAGAGGAAAAGGGCGGGAAAACATGAGGGGACAAGATGGGGAAATGTGAGGCAAAAAAAGTGGGGAAATAGAAGGGAAATGGTGTGAAAATGAGGGGGGGAAAGGCAGGAAAACAGGGGGGGACGGGTGGGAAAAATAAGGGGAAAAAGCAGGAGAATGTGAGTGGGAAAGGGTGGGGAAGCATGAGGGGGAAAAGAGTGGGAAAACGTGAGGGGAAAAGGGTGAGAAAAACCTGAGGGGAAAAAGGGGGGGAAAACGTGAGGGGAAGAAGGGGTGGAAACGTGAGGGGGAAAGGGCAGGAAAACATGAGGGGAAAAGAGCAGGAAAATGTGAGGGGAAGAAGGGGGAAAACATGAGGGGGAAAAAGGTGAGAAAACCTGAGGAGAAAAAGGGCAGGAAAACATGAGGGGAAAAGAGCGGGAAAACGTGAGGGGAAAAAGAGTGGGAAAACATGAGGGGGAAAAGGGGGGGAAACGTGAGGGGAAAAAGAGCGGGAAAACGTGAGGGGAAAAAAGAGCGGGAAAACGTGAGGGGAAAAAGAGCGGGAAAACGTGCGAATGGGAGGGATCGGAGCTGAGAAAGCTGCAGAAAGAAGGTGAGGGGAAATGGGGGATGAAAAGGGACAAAGTGTAAGGACACAAGACAGGAAAGTGTGAAAAGGGGACTGGAAGGGGGGTGTGGGTGACAGAAAAAGGGGCAAGAGGGGAAGGGACTGGAGAGGGAAATGAGGGACAGAAATGGAAGGGACAGAGGTGGCAGGAACTGGAGGAAGGACGTGACAGGAATGGGAAAAAAGAGATAAGGAGGGAGGAAATGGTGAAACGTGACAGAAAATGTGGGGCTGAGGGTGGACAAAGGGGAATGAAGAGGATGACAAGGTGAAAGGAGGGGGAAAGCCAGTGCCCACCATCATTGTCCCCTATGTCCCCACTGCGTCCCTCCAGGCTGCAGTGATGGACCCGCACCCACGCAGTGAGGGGCTCTACGGCCAAGACCCCCCAAGACCACCGTGTGTCCCAGTGTCCCCCCGCCCCAGGGACAAGGCGGTCTCCGGTGTCCCCAGGAGAGGCAGTGGCCCTGTGTCCTGCCCAGTTCCCCCCCCAGGTCCCCCTGGGGGGACCCCACAGCTGGAGGTGCTGCTGAGGCAGGTGCACAGCCTGAAGAAAGGTGAGTGTGAGGATCCCCGTGTTCCCCCATGTTCTCATGTCCCACATGTCCTCCTATGCTCCCTCATGCTCCTGCCATGTCCCGCCGTGTCCCTCTGTCCGTCCCACCGTGTCCCACAGTCCGTGAGGCCACGACAGAGGAGCTGGTGAAGGCACAAGATCGCAGCGAGGAGTTGCGCCAGGAACTGGAGCAGCGTGAGTCACCTGGGGGGGACACTGAGAGGTTTGGGGGATCCCTGAGGGGTCTGGAGGTGGGGGGACACAGAGGGGGCTGAGGACACACAGAGAAGGGCCCGTGGGGTCACTGGGTAGTGGGTAGGGACCCTGAGGTGGGGACAGAGGGCTCTGAGCTCGTTTCCCCCTCCCCACAGTGGAGCAGCAAAAGGAGGCACTGGAGAGGTCCTGGCAGCAGGTGCAGGGTGAGCCATGGGGGTCCTGGGGTCTTTGGGGCCCCCCCAAAACCTCCCCTGATGCCCCCTGAACCTCGGACCCCCTTGACCCCCATGATTCCCTGAGCCTTGTGGCCCCTCCTGACTCCCCCAGAGGGGGTGGGGCCTCCTCACAGAGGGACCCTTGTGGCCCCTGTGACCCCCTTGACCCCCGTGGCCCCTGTGATCCCCCTGATCCCCCTGACCTCGACCCCTGTGACCCCCCTGCCCCCCCAGAGTCACTGCAGAGAGCGCAGCTGCGAAGGAAGGAGGTGGAGGCCAAAGGTCAGAGGTGAGTGGGGACACCTGTGACCGTCCTCAACCTCACCTGTGCCCATGTGACCTCTGACCCCCCCCCCCCCTAAACACACCTGGTGCCCCCTGACCCCCCCGCAGGCGCTGTGGGCTCTGCCTGGAGCAGCAGCAGGACATGGAAGGGACAAAGCAGCAGTGGGAGCAGCTGAAAAACCTGCGCCGGGACCAGAGGTGGGGCTGGGGACACAGGTGGGGCTGGGGGTGGCACCAGGTGACCCATACAGGTCATGTGACCCCCATGTCACCCCCCCTGTGTCCCCTCACTTGCAGGTGGCAGCACTGCCAGCAGCTCGAGGCCATCATGGAGGAGCTCAACCACCTGCGCGTCACTCACGTGAGTGAGCCCTGGGCTGGGGTCCCTGACACACCCTGGGGGCCCCACACACACCTGGGTGCCCTGGCACACCCCGGGGTCACCCCCTCCCCCCCTGTCCCCCCCACAGGCTCCAGACCACCTGAAGGCTGAACTGGTGAAGCTTGGAGAAGATGAAGGAGAAGTGGCTGAGCTTGGGTGAGCCCCTGAGACCTGAGCGATCCCCCAGGACCCCCCTCAAGCACCTGAGTGTCCCTCCTGACACCTGAATGACCCCTGTGACACCTGAGGGACACCCTTGGACACCTCAGTGCCAACACCTGAGTGACCTCCTGAGCTCCTGAGTGACCCTTGGCCACCCTCTCCCACAAGGCCCTGGGTGACCGCCCTGGACACCTGAGCTCCCCCAAAGCCAGGTGTGTCCCCTTGGGCTGACCAATGTCCCCCCCCTTGCCCAGAGCGCCGCTTGATGGACACCGAGGAGCAGCTGGGCCCAGAGGGAGCTGTGCTCTGGTGAGTGCCCAGCTGTGGACCCGCCCCCTCAAAGATGGCCCTGCCCACTCGGGCCTGTCCCCACCCCCTAACCCGCTGTTCTTGCAGGCGATTGGTGCAGCAGGAGCAGGAGGCGGCAGAGCGACGGCTGGAGGTGGAGCTGGGCCGGCAGCAGCTGAGCCTGCAACGCCGTGACAGGTGTGTGACACCCTAGGGACAGGTGTGTGACACCTGGGGACAGGTGTGTGGCTCCTGGGGACAGGTGTGTGGGACAGGTGTGGTCCTGTCACCTGGGCCCTTCAAGGCCCTGCCCACCTCTGGCCCCACCCCTTCTCTGGCCCCGCCCCCAGGTTGGCAGAGGAGCTGCAGCAGCTGCAGCACTCCCAGGAGGCTCGCCCAGAGTGACAGGGGACAAGATGGACACACCCCGTGGGATGCCTGTGGCAGCTGTGTGACACCTCTGTGTGTTACCTGTGGGCCACCTGTGTCCTGCCATGTTCTCATGTCCCCCATTCCCCGTTGTTCTCCCCGCCATGTCCCCCCAGGTCCCCATGTGTCCCCCATGTTTCCTCACATCCTCAATGTTCCCCATTTCCCCATGTGCCCCTGAAAATGTTCCCCCATGTCCCCTCACATCCCGATGTCCCCCATGTCCCCAATAAACGTTCTGCCACCGCTGCCGTCTCTCATTTGTCTCTTTGCGACCGCGGGTGACACTTCCCCCAAACAGGGCGGCCCCCAATGGCCGCCGCCATTGCTCTCCCGGCCGCCGCCATGCTTATCAGGAAGCGGAAGTTGGACACGCCCCCGCTTCCGGCCGCGGTTGGGCCTAGCCGGGAGCGTCTCTCGGAGGCGGCGGCAGCGATGGTGGGGGAGGAACCGGGAGTGTGTGGGGGCCTCAGGGGGGTCTGCGGTGTTTGGGGGACCCCCCCAGGCCCTGACACCCCCCGCCGTTACCCCCCTCAGGACAGCGAATTCTCGGACGCGGAGGCGGCCCCGGGCGGGGAGGAGAACGCGCCGGTTTATTGCGTGTGCCGCAAGCCGGACATCAACTGCTTCATGATGTGAGGGGGCTCTGGGGGGGTCCCCAAGTGCTTCATGATGTGAGGGGGGTCCCCAACTGCTTCATGATGGGAGGGGGGTCTGGGGGGTCCCCAAGTGCTTCATGATGTGAGGGGGGTCTGGGGGTCCCCAAGTGCTTCATGATGTGAGGGGGGTCTGGGGGTCCCCAAGTGCTTCATGATGTGAGGGGGGTCTGGGGGTCCCCAAGTGCTTCATGACGTGAGGGGGGTCTGGGGGTCCCCAAGTGCTTCATGACGTGAGGGGAACAGGGGATCGGGGTCCCCAACCGCTTCGGGTTGTGGGTGAGGGTCTGGGGGAGTCCCAAATAGCTTCAGGATTTGAGGGGAGGCAGGGGGAACGAGGTCCACAACTGCTTTGGGATGTGCGGGGGGGGGGGGTCCCAAGTGCTTCAGAATGTGGGGGAGGGTCTGGGAGGGGGGCTCGCAGCAGATCTGAGGGTGCAGCGTGGGGGGGAACGCAGGGCTGGGGGTCCCAGGTGCCTCTCAGGGTGGGAGTCGGTGGCTCCCGGGTTGTCTCGGCCTCGGGGGGTGTTGGAGGGGCTCCCTTGAAGCGGGAAGGGGTGCGGGGTCCCCTTGAGGGGGCTTTGGGGGTCCCTTGAAGCGGGGAGGGGTTGCAGAGTCCCTTTGAGGGGGCTTTGGGGGTCCCTTGAAGCGGGGAGAGGTGCGGGGTCCCTTTGAGGGGGCTTTGGGGGGTCCCTTGAAGCGGGAAGGTGCGTGGGGTCCCCTTGAGGGGGCTTTGGGGCTCCCTTGAAGCAGGGAGGGGTGCGGGGTCCCTTTGAGGGGGCTTTGGGGGTCTCTTGAAGCGGGGAGGGGTGTGGGGTCTCTTTGAGGGGGCTTTGGGGGTCCCTTGAAGTGGGGAGGGGTGCAGAGTCCCCCCGGGGGGCTTTGGGGGTCCCTTGAAGCGGGGAGGGGTGCAGAGTCCCCCCGGGGGGCTTTGGAGGTGCCTGGCTGAGGGTCTTGGTGTCACCCCCGTCCCGCAGCGGCTGCGACAACTGCAACGAGTGGTTCCATGGGGACTGCATCAAC